>SKCR01039920.1:0-85282 GCA_019454045.1 Zanthoxylum bungeanum
TCAGAAACTTCTGCCGCGCTGATTCTGTAATTCTTATACTCGAAGAATGGACCTTGGTGACAGAGATTTTTGGCAACGATGATTGCAGAAACCCAACAACGATGAATCCCGAGACGGAGAGGATCATAAGCAAAGCTGTGATGATAATGCAAAGCCATGAACAGCACTTGAAACAAGAGCGAGAGCGTTGCCTTCGAGCATACTGCATGTTTTGGTTATTGGGATTTTCTGAGAAGGCTACACGCTTTTTCTGAGGATTGTGGTGTGCTGCTGCTCCTATAAAACCTGCCATTTCCCAGAAAAATTTCTGAGCTTGATGGTCAACGAATTAATGAGTTAATGTTAGCTTTCATATTATTGGTTCATACGTTGGCTATGTTATTCGTGGTAAGTAAATCCAACAGAATTGTCATTTTTAAAAGTTTTCAAGCAACTACGTTAGCTGTAATGCTACTAAACTAAAAATTTTCAGTAAAATCTGAGCTATTTTAAGGTTTTGGTTAAACAAGTATTATACAACTGTCCCTAAAGGCGTGATTTGATGGTGTAAGATTTAAGATCTCACCTTGAAATCTTGGATTTGAATACAGGGAGTACGTTTCTCGTAAGAGCCTCAACTAATCGGGATTAGTTTGACGGCGGGATTTCCAACTATTCTAAAAAAAAAAAAAAAAGTCTTATACAACCCATGATGATGATATACAAACGCTTTTCTTGCTCTATTATAGTTTTTTTTCCTCAAGTCACAGTATTTTATGTATCGTCATTCTTAACCAAATTATCAGCTGTTACCAGCACAATAGATTGAATTTCATCAATTGATTCAGAGTACTGTGGAATACAATTATTACAACAAATCATGATGAGAAAATAATTAAAGAACATTACATCCCCAAGAAAAATTGCAGAATTAGACAGATTCACACGATACCCACAAATGGATGTAAGTTTCAATTTCAAATGATGCTTGAGAAAAAACTTACTGTGCATGTTTGCACATAAATGTCAATCTTACTATTAAAACTTGAAATCAAACAGCACCAACTTTGCTGGAAATCACAGGGTCTGCACATTTGTGTCTTTGGATTTGTTCTCTTCAGAAGATGACTGGTCTTCTAGTCAGATTGCCGGATTTCTTCAATCATTCTAACAACTTCGTCCATGTTCGGCCTCATGTCTGGCACCTTTGCCACGCAGGCCATTGCAATTTGCAGCATCTGTACCATTTCTTCTTCAATGTTTTGGAATCTCATCAACTCAACATCAAAAACCTCAGCTGTCCATTCTTCCCGAACAACAGACTGGACCCACCTAGGGAGATCAACCATATCGTCACGCCCCGGTGACTGGAGTGGAGCTTTCCCTGTCAGCATCTCAAGGAGGAGGACACCAAAACCATATACATCTGATTTATGACTGTGCTTACGAGTTTCAATCACCTCAGGAGCACGATAACCTGCACTCCGAGATGGTGCGGCAGGCACATTCATAAGAGGGGTCAGGCCAAAATCAGAGATGCATCCATCAAGATCTTGGTTGAGGAGGACATTTGAGGCCTTAATATTTCCATGTGTGAACTTCGGACCACCCATTGAATGAATGTGCGTAATGCCCCTTGCTGTCCCAAGGGAAACCTTTACCCTGGTCTCCCAGTCTAGTGGAGTTCTTCCAGCTCCCCTATTTCCTGTCATCAAGTAAAAATTGAGTGTAGGTTGCAAGAGAATATTCAAGCTCGTTTTCTTGCCTAGAATAATAGTTTGTCTAAGGGAGTAAACAAATTTCACGAAAAAAATGGATGGTTCCGTTGGACAGATATTGTTCCTTAAAACGATACATTAATTAAAAAGCGATAAGATCTTCAGAATATCCAAGCACTTTTCTTGATTAGGATAATCCAAAAGTACAAATTGCAGCCATTTTACTAATGGAAACAATGAGTAGCAATTCTACACAAATGGACCTACAGTTCTAATCAATGTTAACAGTCATGCACTGAAAATCAGTAAGATTCCACAAGACTACTTATATCATGAACTATATCGTAGGTGATTATGTTCCTAGTGTTCAACTTCTTTTTCACCAGAACTATAATGGCATGAAGCCAATATTGCCTCCCGAAACACTCACGTATCCTTCCTAAAGTTATTTTTGTTCAAAATCAAGTTGTAGATTTTGCAAGTCTCTCAACAACCAGGATAAAATCAATAAGAAGCATTCAAGACCAATTTTTTTTTAATCTCCTAATATCAAGATTTTTATCAAAATTGGACACCGATCTCCCGGTTCATACAAAGTAGAAGTCGTCGCCTCAATATTCAAGTTCTTATCTCAGGCATAAAGCTCATATTTAACATGCTTACATGATCTTTAATCAACTATGAGCTATTTATGTGCAGTCAAATTACTACATAATGCCCATATGCTCTTAGTGACAACATTATACCTCAGTTCTTCGAGATTACTCGTCATAACATTTTGAATTTCCAAAATTTATTCAGAACCTCTAATACCATCAAATTTATAGAATCCTTATAGAAGACATGACAAGGCAAGTTAGTGTCTAATAAAGTATAATGGGCCACACCATGAAGGGGTTGTTAAGAGTCTCACAGTGTTAATGTATAAAAGTTATGCATTCTTAGACCAAATTTAACCCTTCCTTGTTCTTCTAACTATTTTCAAATAAGATTGAAAGGAAGAATTTAGTAGAGAAACCATACCATGTAAGAGTGTGGATAAGCTTCCACTAGCAAAATAGTCGTAAACCAAGAGTTTTTCATCCTTCGAGTAGTAATAAGCACGGAGTGGCACGACATTTGGGTGTTGCCCAACCCGTCCCACAATCTCCATCTGCTGTTCAAAGTCCTTCTTCCCGACCACGACCTCCTTCAACCTTTTCACCACTACTGTTGTTGACTCCTCCAGGACAGCTTTATATGCCGTGCCATAACTACCCTTACCTAGCACTTCAGCCGAAGCCCTTAATAAATCTTCAAGATCAAAATTATAAGAACTACCTTCAAAGAAAACTAGCTTGTTTTTCTCAGGTTCTTGCACCCCACTTCCAAACTCTTCTCCAGGCTTCTCACTCCTGCCACCACTAGAAGCCTTCCCTTTGGATACACCATTGCTCCCATTATCTTTTTTCTTCAAACAGTAGCATAAGATAATTAGAGCTACAAGAAGTAGCAATACAGACCCTCCTACTGCAATGGCAATGATAGATCCCAAAGCAAGTTTCTGTTTCGAGCTTTCCTTTCGAGGAACAAATGGGGGTGGAGAAGAAGTGGGTGATGGAGAAGGTGCAACCGGGAAGCAAGCTTGTAGCGGTGGACCACATAAGAGAGAGTTACCTACAAAGGAGGAATTGGGGAACTTTTTAAGGGATGACGGAATTGAACCATTAAGATCGTTGTAGCTTAAATTCAGATGTCTGAGCTTAGGGATGTCAATATTGGGTATCGATCCTGAAAGGTTGTTATTCTGGAGGCTCAATCCAGTAAGTAGTGTCAAATTTTGTATGCTCTGTGGGATTTTTCCCATGAAGGAGTTGAATGAGAGATCCAATACCTTAAGTTGAGGGGAAAAAGAGGTGGGAATATTGCCAGAGAAGTTATTATGTTGGAGATAGAGGTTGCGCAGAGAAGGAAGGGAGGAAATTTCAGAAGGAAGACTACCAGTCAGCACATTAGATCGAAGGCTGAGAGTCTGAAGGGCATCCAGTTTACCAAGAGTGTTGTTTGGTATATGGCCCACAAGTCCAATTCCAGGGAGCCGAAGGGCAAGCACACGAGTACCATCCTGAGTACAAGTGATGCCCACCCAAGAGTGGCAGACAGGATTATTGGAGCTCCAGTTGAGCTTCCGAAGATGGGGTACAGCATATGCAAAGTCAAGAAGGGCTTGTCTATCTGAGTTCAGGTCAGCAAAAGCCAGAGGAAACACAGAGATAATGAGGCAGAGGGAGAAAAAAAATGAGGTGGAGTCGAACTTCATGAGGAACTGTTTGATACAAGGTAAGTGGATGTAATGATTGGAACAGAAATGCAGCCTCCGGGGGCCTTGCTGTATTCCTGAGTAAGCCAAAAGCAAACAATATTAGACTAATGGAAACGCAGATCAAAGGACCACGATCATTCATAAAAAGTGCAAATAAGCAATGAGTGCTGATCTTCAAAAAAAGATTATATAAGTTCCATTTGTGTCGAAAGCTACTAAAAAATTCAAAATTATGAAAGGAAATGCAACAAACCATTTCACAAAATAGAGATAATACAGCACCAAGAAATGACGAGAGAAATCAAAAAGTAAAAAGTAATGTGATTTCTGAATTCTAATAGAAAAGTATCTAAATAGCAAATTTCTTATCAAATGCAAATTCCACGAACATCATAAACTATAAAGGAGAATACGACCTTCAATTTTCTCACATCTAATCCTATCTAAAATCATCAATCTTTGAGAGCTCAAAGCTGAAGAGGAGTCGTGCTTATGTATGATGAGCACCCGAAACAAGGGCAGTATGGTCAGTTTTCCATTTTCCATTATCCATTGCTACCATTGAGAGATTGAAACATAAGGAACTATAAACATATTCAATTGGGAAAATCATCAATTTTCATTTTTATTTTTATTCATTAATTTATTTCAAGTAAGTACTTTCTTAATCACATTTGAATAAGGCCCCATTAGAAAATGCAACCATCTTTAACAATTTATAAACTCTAATAGCTAAGAGACTAGGCCAAAAGAGTATTAAAAAAAATGGATTTTTATAAACAACAAATAAAGATAACAAAGAATACAAAAGAACCCACAAAGATTATAGAGAATTAGGCAGATATACGAAGTATGGAAGCAAAGAAAATGGAATAAAAATGAACCTGGAAACATGGGGGAGCAAGACCTATCGTCATCCAATGACGAGTCGACAGCTCAGCTCAGCTAAGAAGCTACAGTTGAGAGATTTAGCTGAAACTTGAGAGATTTGTTGTCCTTGTAACTGCATTGGTTCCAGATCCAACATTAGAAGCTGTAACTCGACAGAACTCAACTCAACTCAACTCAGCTTCAAGTGCTTTTAATATTTGAAACACGTGGCCTTGTTGTGTGACATGTTAGATACAGATGCTTTGAGCTTCAGCTTTGAGCCTTGAGAGTAATAAAACCAAAAAATAAAAATAAAAAAAATTTAAAAATGGGAAAATTAGGATTCAATGAGAAATGGTTATGACTGAAAATGAAGAGAGAGTGAGGGTGAATGGAGCAAACAGAAACGAGGTACTGCCTCTCGTTGAACTTTTGCTTTAAGCACTACAATTTTTTTAATTAATTTAATTTAACACTTTTTAATATTTAATTAAATAAGTATTTATCCTTTTTCAAATAAATAAACAAATATGCGATTATGACATTTAACCCGTTTTCATCACGGTTGACTAATCGGCGGTGAATTTCGATCTGTTTTATAATTATGGATATTTTTTTAATTAAAATTTATTATAAAATATAATTATACGACGAAAATAAATTTAGGACATCCTAAAACTTAAGTCAAGTTAAGATAAAATCTAATAATATAAAATAATATGTGTAATATGTGTTTTTTGTAACTAATAGAGATACTTATTCACATCAAAAACTACTTAGGAACATGAGAAATTACGGGATCGATCTGATTTCTCTACCCCAACAATATAATACAGAACAATTAATACATGTATGAAATAGTCAAAATCTCAGCCTTAAAGCTCCTTCACTCTTCACTATTGATCTAAAAAAAAAAAAAATCTAAAATTTCCTATTAAAAGATACGAAATCCCAAATTTAGAATAGCATCAGGATAGCAAAGCTGATAATTATAAATTTAGTCCTTAAATTATCTCTAATTTATAATTCTGCCATTAATTATTCTCGAAATAGTAATTTATCATTCTTTCTTTTGGAAATATTGAAAAACTCCACCGTCAAACCATCTTATCAAAATTTAAACGGAATAAATAAAATCTTCATGAATTCGAATTCAGAATCTGACAAATAAATCTTAAATCATTTACTACCAAACTACACCCCTTAGATCGTAATTTAGCATTCACCTATACTATTTATGCACAAATATAACTTCATATCGCTATTTAAAAAATTATCGGCAAAAAAACAAATTTGTATTTAACTTCTACTCAAAATGAAAGCACAATAGATGACATATTTAGTGAAAAAAACTCATTTTTTTACATGACATTTATTTATTTTTTACCGTCAGTGATTTTTCTTTTAAAACGACTATGATTTTAGAAATTAAAAATCACAATACTTTTGTGCTCAACATATCTTTAAAAATAATTGGAGCCCATTTATTTGATTGGGGTTGGCTTGCTATTATTTTGCATTGTTAATTATCTTACATATAACATAATAATGCCCATCATTGAATAAATAATGTTTGGAGCCGTTTCTTTTTTTTTTTTTTTTAAAGGTAGTACAAATTAAATTTTTAGTCCCCTTTCTTTCTTTTTGTTTAAAAGATAATAGGGGATAATTCTAAATATATTTTTAACTTTTTATTTCTTCAAGATTTGAATCTCATTGACAAGTTTTATTAAGATACTTCGAAATCAACTCGATTATGCTTTAAAGCTTCTTTCTTTCTATTTGTTTACTGGTTTATTTTCTAAATAAAATAATAACATATTTAAACATGACATATTTTGTTGTCTATTAAACAATGTCACATTTGATGAAGTTAATTAATTTATAAGATTAAAACTCTTAATGCCTGGAAGCTTTTGATGATTATCTGTCAAAAGTATACTTATTATTTCGTGTACTTCAATTCATTCACGGATCTCATTCTCATTCGCAATAATGGATGAATCGATTGAAGGAGAGAAAGTAGTTGGCATTTAATGTATTAACCAAACATGAAATATAATAAAATAAAAATATTTCAAAATTTTCTATGTTTCATATTAGATTTTATTTTATGGAGGAGTAAATACAATATGAAATGTTTGATGTTGAATTCATGGTGACGGTGGAATTGGGTCCATGAATATATATGAATTCAATAAATATATTAACAACTTTGGTACCATCTTCATGAACCCATTAGCAATTAATAAGTCAACAATAACATGTAATTAGTGATCCTTTACCTTTACTTGACTATCAGTGAACTCTGTGTGTTTTGGGAAGTTATTCAATTAAGATAGCTTAGTTGGGTTTTCCAAAAATAAAAAATAAAAGATAGTTGGGTGAGAGTGATTCTGCTTTAAACAGAGAGTAATGAAAGTATTTGCACAATATTGTTTAATATTTGAGTAGCTGTAGAATTTTTTATTTTTTTTATTTTTTATATGAGGAGAAATTCAACTCAACAAATTTACGATAATGATACTCACTTTACGAGTCGATTAAATTTTGAGAGAATTGGTGCGAGAACCCACGTCCTCCTTTTATTCATAATTCAATAGTCTAATCCCTATTAAGAATCTAACTCAAAATCGTGTAGATAATTACACATTTTATCCTTCACCCTTTACTAGTGAGACAACCTGGAGTGTGTTAAGAGCTAGAGATTTAGAATACATTAATTAATTAATTAATTAAGGAGAACTTGTGATATATGATAATGTTGGTCCAACTACTCACTTTGTATATTAATTACTCATAACTACTCCCACCAAATTTTAATTAATTTAGATGTTATTCCTGTACCCCATGCAACATGGATTCTCTTACAAATGATTCATGATCATGTAAATATAAATAAATAAAGGTTTAAATATGTTTTTTTTTTTAAATCGTTGGAAACCTCACCGTCAAACTATCATTTTTTAGTTTAAGCGGAACGGTAAAACCTCCGGCTATCTCAGACTCTTATAAGAAACACAATTCCTGTATTCGAACACAGAACTTGATGGTTACACCATAAACCTTACACCACCAAGCCACGTCCCTTGGGGACGTTTAAATATGTTGTTGAAGGTGTTTTTTTTTGCACCTTTTCTTACGAGGTCATTTGTCCATTTTGTAATTTTAGTGGAAGCGTTTGGGGCTGTTTTCTGGACGATCCTGCACGATTTTTCCCCTTAGGGAGCCTCACACATATGTGTAACGGTTATTAGACATATGTCGACTTTCACCATGGCGCCTTGGAACTTTATGGATGTTGAGTGACATATAAGCCTTTGGTAAGCCTCAAACCAAAGACCTTAAAGTCCTTATGAGATTCTTAGCCTCACCTATAGTACCACCAAGCCAAGTTGGCCTGGTGGTACTATATGATGGCTTAGAAACCATATAAGGATTTGAAGTCCTTGGTTCGAGTCAACATAACGGCCTATATGTCACTCTATATTCCTCAAGCTTCAAGTAGCCACGGTAGGAGTCAACACATGCCCAATAACCCCCATGTGAGTGAATGAAGCTCCCTACGGGGACAAACCATGTGGGACCGTTCGAAAGCAGTCTTGATTGCCTCCACTAAGATATAAAAACAGACAAATGACCTCATAGGAAGGGTCGCATAAACACACCTTCATAAAGGCCGGCTTTTATGAAGGTGTGCTTTTTTTGTCACCCCCTTTCTACAAAGACCAATTGTCTGCTTTGGGGTCTCACATGAGACGCTTGAGGCTGCTCTCTAGACTGTTCTACACAGTTTTATCCATGTATGGAGCCTCACTCAAGTGAGTGGCGGTTAATGAGCATGTATTGACTCTCACTGTGGTTCTTTGGAGATTTAGGAATATTGAGTGATATATAGGTCCTTATGGAGACTCGAATTAAGGACCTCAAAGTCTTTATATAGTTCTTAAGTCACCATATGGTACCATCAGGCGAACTTGGCTTTGTGGTATCATAGGTGAGGCTAAGAACCTTATAAGGAATTTGATGGTCGAGCATCAAAAAGGGTTTATATGTCACTCAATATTCCTAAAGCTCTGCGGAGCGACTGTGAGAGTCAGTACATGTCCAATAACCGTCACGTGAGTGAGTGAGGTTTCCTATAAAGAAAAAATCATACGAGACCATCTGGAAAGAAACCCCAAACACCTCTGCCGAGATCCCAAAATTGACAAATGATCTCATAAAAAGATGGTGACAAAAAAAAAAATACACCTTCAGTTGTAACAAATTTAGTATTTTTCTCTTTTTTTGGTATGTGGATGGCGTCCATGACCATGACTCCATGTGTTCTATAAATACATGTTAAAGATTTTATTTTTACCTTTTTGAGTTTAAGATACTATATTAGAGAATTTAATAATATCTGTAATAAAAAAATAAAAAAAAATCAGATCTATACACAAACCAAACAATGTCGTTTCTTCTCAATCTCCTCTCAGTCCAACCAAATACAATATGAACATAAATAAAAGGGTTATTTTCACATACCTCCCTCAGATATGAGAAAATTATATTTCGAAAGAAAGTATCCATATATTCTCATAAACCTCCTCTAGTGTAAATTTTTCCATAAATTGACCGTTAGTTGACTTTGCAAAGATTAAAAAATAATAATAATAATAATAATAATAATAATAATAATAATAATAATAATAATGATAAAAATTTGCTAGATAAACTTATATATATTGTTATTTTCATTGCCAATTGTGCATAAAATGATGAAATGACTTAGAGACCCTTGAAAAAAATTCACAATTTTATGCACAATTGACTGTAAAAATAGTAATCTAAGTTTATCTAACAATTGTTTATCATTATTACCAGTAAATGCATACAAAAACTAAAAAGTAACATCAAGCGAGTTCTACGAAAATACAAGAATATTTTTGTAAAAATGTGATGTAAAAATAATTACGGATAATAAATATATTTGGATTCTGGCCGGATTCGAAAAAATTTAAATTCACATTGATAAAAATAAGAATCCGGACATATATTTTTAAGATCCGTGTTGATCCGGATCCCTAAAAATAACCTAATCAGAAAATGAAAGCAGGTGGGTACTGATTGTCAAATCTGGTCAAACGATAGTAACTGAAAAGCTATCTAATAATTATGGATGTTTATTGTTTAGCAGCAAATTAAATCTTTAAGAAAAAAAGTATGAGGCATAATTAAGCTAACAAACTCTGAAACTTCTTGGTGATCCACAAATGGCAAATTCTAACTTCTAACCATTTAAAACCGTGATATCTCAACTCTTAATTAGGCAGCTAGCAGAAGATTTGTGTTAAAAGTAATCTAATTAAGGATTAAGTGTGTGTGTACACACACACACTTAAAAATGTCAATGATTTATTTTTTTTTAGATTGTATCTTTAAAATTTAGGTTTGAATGTATGTATTTAAGATTAAAAATTAATTTATATAATTAAAAAATATATTTTTATCTATAAAAAATGGGTCCGGGTCAGGTTCAGACTTTTTTGCCTAAGTCCGGCGCGGGCCTGGAAATTAAAATTTTAACCTCGGGCCAGGTCGAACTAGGGCTCGGGAGGACCTATGACTTTTCTACCATCCCTACTCTCAACCCACCTAGATTCTAAATTAAAAATATCTTTTAGGATTTGAACTCATGATCTCCTTCTTCCACGGTAAGAATTAAGTTAAATAAGATATCATTTATGAATGCTTATGTGTGTGTATGCTATTGAGGTTCTGCCCCAAAGTGACGTGCCTTGATCACAAATGACATATGACTTGGTTGTCAAGTCCTGAGTTCGAATTCAATTGTGCATTTCTTATAAAAACCTGTGACAGATAGGGATTTTATATGCTCCACTCAAACCTGAGTCGTATATATATAATAATTTTTATATACCTCCCCAACCCGGGATTTGAAAAACTCACATGTCAACTGATATACTTAAATGTCATATATATATGTTAAACATTTTAAAACGTACATATCTCTTCACATGGCTGTTAGTCTCTAAGACATGTTTCCAAGATCCTAAACATGATATTAAGTTTGAATTAATCAAGTAAAGTTGCGGAAATACTTACATTGATTTTGGGAGAAATTTCAAAAATTCCTTTGTAGGGTGAAGCTCCAAGCTTTTCTATGTTGTTTGGTCCTTGGGTGAGTTTCCCTAACACCTCAAATGACTCCCCAAGTGCTAGCTTTGATGAAAATTTTGAAACAAAATTTTCCCAAGTGAGAGAGGAAGAATCGGCCAAGAGAGCAAAGAGAGAGATGAGTGAATAGTTTGGGTAGCATAATGTATGTCATGTTATGTACGAGGCCTGATATCAGTTTCGCTGTTAGTGTAACTAGTCGATATCAGTCCAATTCATGTAATGACCATTGGATGGCCATTAAACATATCCTAAAGTATCTTAAAGGTACCAAGGATAAGTTAATAATTTATGGAGGAAACGAACTGCAAGTTAATGGGTATACAGACTCCGATTTTCAATCGGATCCCGATGATAGAAAGTCTTTATCTGGATTTGTCTTTACCCTTAACGGAGGTGCAGTTTGTTGGAAGAGTTCCAAACAGGGATCGACAGTAGATTCCACCACTGAGGCGGAATATATTGCAGCTTCTGAAGCTGCAAAAGAGGCTGTGTGGATAAAGAACTTTATCACAGAATTGGGAGTTGTCCCAAGTATCGAGAATGCGATTTTGTTATACTGTGATAATACTGGAGCCATTGCGCAAGCAAAGGAACCGAGGGCGCATCAGAAGTCGAAGCATGTGGAACGCAAGTACCACATCATTCGAGAGATTGTGTCGCGATGGGATATTGTCGTGTGCAAGGTACCGAGTGAAGATAATGTAGCAGACCCGCTGACGAAGGCCATACCTCCGAAGCTGTTTGATAAACACGTGGATTCGATGGGTATTAGATACAATCGTTATTGGCACTAGAGCAAGTGGGAGATTTTGTTGGGGTTGGTGCTCAGAGCGCCAATTCCCGGTTGTATTTCTTTTGAATACTTCTGTAAAACATTATTATTATGAGTAATATATGCAGTTTCTATAATATAATCTATCTTTTTATATGGTAAAGACGTAATGACCTTAGAATGATTAGTCATGGTACTGTTGCAAAAACGTCGCAACTGACATTGAGTAGTATCATGACGTTGTCATTCTCAGACTGTTCCTGGTCAAGGTTTACACTATTTAGTCAGTAAAGTAAACCCGTTGAGACCGGTACATGTCGTATATTGGAATATATGATTCCAATGGTTTCTCAATGAACCATTAGTCTTGGAGACTAGTATAGACGTGTAGGTGTTTATAGCGAATAAACACTGAACGACTCACCGAAGATTCTTAATCGATGGTACACCAACGTCAGTAAGAATCTTCTCGGGTTGAGTAGCACTTGTGATTCTTAGACTTGAGATGTCATTGTGGGCACATGAGACATCTTCTACACTTAGATGGCAGTCACGTCACCGATCTATTTAGATCAGACCTCCGCCTGTTCGTTGGGTGTAGATAGATCCTCAGGGTGTCATATGTGTATCAAGATAGGATCCGTCAGTTCTGTGTACCAGAGCATAGGTAGTCCATATGATTAGCAATCAGATAAAACCATGGGCCCGTGGTAAAGTTTAGAAGCTAGTTCTAAACATTCTATTAGAGATTGCTAATAGAATAGTCGACTGGATAATCCCCATAGAGATTTGACGTTTACATCTATATCTCTGGGATTTATCCGGATACCTGTGACGGAGGAATTATACATTTGCCATGACCTCGACCTGTATGATTCAGCGAGATTATCTGTGATCGTCATAATTTACGGGTGGATAAATTATGGACACGAAATTGGATTTCGTGACGGATATACCTGAATCTAGAGAGTCTCAATAATGAAACATACTCGTAGATCACTAGAGCAACATTAATAAATAATATTGATTATTTATAAAGTCGTTTAAAGGTTAAACGCAAGATACGTGTCAAAGGGACCCGATAGTCATTTGATTAATTATTGTGTATTTACATTTAATACTTGATTAATTTAAATACACATTAATTAATAGTCAAATTGAGATATTTGAATTATATCCTAAATGAATATATGTATTTGATATTTAATGTAAATATAATACATATATTTAATATATTTGTATTTAATTAATTAATTAATTATTTAATTGTTAAATGATTAAATTAATTAAAATATAAATATCTTAACTTTGGATATTTGATTTAAAACGATTAAGTTGCCTTTGTTGACTTTATTAAATATCTTTAAAGGTGTTTTAGATATTTAATCAACTTGACCAAATGAAATGTTAAATGAAATTGAAATTAAGTTTGTAATATATGCTTGTGAAATTCGCCCATAAGCTTTTTGTGCACAAGTATATATTGTTTTCATTTCATTTTCATTTGGTAACCTAATACACTTTAACCTAAACTCCATTAAAAGAAAACCAAAGAAGCTTGTGAAGAAGAAATGATAAAATCAAGGAAAGGCTTGGATTTAGTAAGTTTTCTCAACTTACTATTAGATAGGAAAATGTTCCTTATGATCTAGGCTACATCTTATGATGTTCTTAAGTTATTCTTTTCTTTATTCTTTGTGTTTTGTTGGATGGAAGTTTTGTTGAAAGTGTTGAGCATGTATGATGAAGGAAGTTTGTGACTATTGTAGTTGTAAGCATTCTTTTAAGGTTTTGGAAACCTTTGTTGCTAATCTAGAGTTATTGACCCACTCTTAAATGACCTAGATTTTATCTTGAGTTGTCTCATTGTGTTGAGACTTTGATTGGATGGAAGAATGATGATTAAAGTAATTGATTTAACAAATTTGGTCTAATTTGTTCATTTTGAAGAATTTGAAAAATTAGGGTTCATGACCAATTCCAAATTTGGGGCTTTTCATTTATGTTGTGTATTTGGATGTGTATATGATGCATATAAAGTTTCATGTTGATTGGATTACATCTTGATGTGTTTTGATGCATGAAATGACAAAATGCACAAACCCCCCATAATGGAGCTCTCGGCCAAATGGCTTAAAATTGGGGATTTGTGTCGCCTTGGTGTTTTGATGTTTTGAACATGCTAAGTTCATCTTAGAAATGATTTAGAATCATTAAAAATTGATTTGATCAATTTCGGACTAAAACGGACAAAAAATACCAAGTAAGGGTAATTTGGTAAATTCACTTAAATATGATTTATTGAATTTTATTTCATAATTTGATTATTGGAATATTAAATAAATATGTTAATTTAATTAATCCGAGAAAAATTTTTGAAATCGGAAAATCTGATTTTCCACCGCTTCCGCTGCGTTACCGGATTCTGCCCTTGAAAAACCCATACATAATAATGGTATTGTCAGTATACGTATTAGATTGATGTATAGATATGCTAAGAATGACATCAACCTTAGAATAGTCTTGACACTAGGTGTAAACTATTCTTAAAGTAAATATTCATAGTCGTTGGTTTTGGAATACAGTCGAATTCCTATAACCTAGAAGACTAGTATATGTCGTATATTGGAATTAAAGTTCCAATGGTTTAACCTGATGTACCATGAGTTTTAGAAACTCGTATAGACATGTGGGTATTCGTAGAAGCGAATACTGAATAACTCACAGGTGATTCCTAATAGTTGGATGTACACACCACCGTCAATAGAAATCTCATCGAGTCAAGTAGCATATGTAATCCTTTGACTATAGGATATCATTGATTTTGTGTGAGATCTTCCATACTTTGTTGTCATGTATGTCAGAAATCTTTCATGGTTTGGCCTCTAGATGTTCGTTGGGTGTGGACTGATGTACTCAGTAATCAAGTGCGAAGCAAGATAGGATCTGTCGGCCCATATGTGTATCATAAGTGGTTTAGGTATCCATGTGAATAAAGACACGATTCTTAAAGACTTTGGCCAAAGCCAATCACCTAGGGTGGATCGCATCAGTTGTAAAGAATCGTGGATATGTCGATATGAGATGTGCGCTTTGTAAACTTGACGGTGTATTTTATGTTTCCTAAGCACAACTCGGATAGCCTACGACGGAGGGATTGTTAAACATATGCGATGACCTCGACTTGTATAGTTCAGAAAGTTTGTTCGTTTTCTTCGCGAATTCGGAGGTGGCCGAATTGCATATATATTAGCTAGGCTTATATGACGAACGTGTTTGAACTTAGAGAGTCCCAATATGAAATATACTCGTTGATCACTTGGGTAGCCGATTATTTTTGAAAAAAGATAATATTCGATATTATAATTATCAACTAATATAATCAAGTGTTATTGGATAACATTGATTATTTACTTTGACCTAATTGGATTAATTGTATTAATTCAATAATTACTCAATGACTTAATTGTAAAATCATAATTATCTCTACCATTTGAGGATATTATGGTAATTGTAACTATGTAATAATAGGTGGCTTTGGCTTGATTTAATTGGATTAAATCAATGAGGCAAAAATTTTTAACTAATCCATTTCCTAATCATTGGCTTGATTTAATTGGATTAAATTAAAGTGGGAGACAGTGGAGATTAATTACACCTAATTATACATATTTGGAAAAATTAGATTAAGCCCACTTAAAAGTTGATTACAGCTTTTATTAATTAAAAATTACCTAAGTTTTGATATAAATAGCAAGCTTTATGAAGGTTTTAATTACAAGTACAAGTACAAGTATAAGCAAATTCTTGAGAAATTAGCCTAAACTAGAGAAATGTTTAGAGAAGCTTGTGAGGTCTCTACAACATTTCATTTAGGAGAAATCAAGATTGGATCTTGAAGTGAAGCTTTGTAGCATTTGAAACGCGATTGGATCTTGGAGTCAAGCTTGCACACCTTGGAGGTTCTCCAACATTTTCAACAAAGGAGAAGTAGATTGGATCTTGCATCAAGCTTACTAGGTAATGTTTGATCTTCTTCAAAGCTATGTTCATTTGTGTATTAGATGCATGATCACATAACTTAATATTGAATAAGGCTAATCAATTGTGTTAGGATATTTTAGAAGTATAAACACAATATGCTTATAATTTAGGTCAAAGATGTTCATGTTGGAGATGAAACAATTAATTAGAGTTTGGAACTCTAGATTAAAGCTTAGAGTTATGGCTACAATTTTCGAATCACTTGACCACCTTTGGATAAAATAATTAGGGTAAAATACCCTAATTGCTTCAGCTCTCTGGATTTTCCAAAGAGCTGAAACTTTGTAAACAAAGAAAACAAATAAAAAAAAGTTGTGTTGTGCACTACAGTGACACGCTCACTGTAGCGCGTATAGTGCTCGTGTCACTTTAGCGCGCGCTGATTTTATTTTCTCTCGTTCTGGAGCTTCCGGACTCCGATTCAGACCCAATTTTTTCCTATACACTCGTAATGGAATATAGTATTTCATTAAATAATTTAAAATTATACCCATACTTGATATCCATGGGTTAGACCCATTTCCACTGCCTGAGGCATCGATCCAACCCTAGAGGTTCCAGAACTGCCCCAACAGAATGGTATCAGAGCAAAGGCTTAACCACACAACACATATTTTTGAATCTATACCATAGTAATTTTAATTTAATTATGCATAAGACATATTGGATATGTATTGTATTTTTTAAATTAAAACTTTGACATAATAAAGTTAATGACTTAATTGTCATAAATCTCCCGTGATTAGGTGATTACTTTTAAGTAATAGTATTAATAATATTGGAGCATTATTGGATGGTCCGTCTTGTCAATACGGAGATGAATGGGTTCTTACTACTTATATCTAATATTGCCATTACTGTCAGGGTATAAGTGCTCGGAACTTAGGTCGCTCCGGTAAAATATTAGATGTAGCGTGATGAGTTAACGTAATCACCCAATATCGTCATTAGTGTGAGGGTGTACATACGAAGCTCATTAGTGCACGTTGACAAGTATACTCCTAGAACATGTCTTAATCCAATATCATCATTAGTGTGAGGATAAGAAACGGTTCAGGACCAAACAAGGAGTCACATGAAGTGATTGACCTTGGAGGTCTACCTAATGAGTTTACAAAGGCCAATATCATCATTAGTGTGAGGCTGGAATAAATGTCATGGGATCCACTTCCCGCTATGAAATTTTGATAGTCAAATTTCTATTTTTCCATTAAGGGAGATTACAGAATTACGTAAAGTAGTGGGAGTGCACTAATAGGTTTAAAATTCTATAATCAATTAGTGTTATCACTTTTGAAATGAAAACTGTTCTACTACTACTCAAAAATATTGTCTTGTAGATGGCTGCCACTAATCCATTGATGAAACTTTTGGATTCCAATAAGCTAAAAGGAGCCGAAAACTATTTCGAATGGGAAATGAACATATGTCTTGTCTTGGAGTGTGAAAAGTTGACTTATGGCACGATCAATCCACTGCCTGTTGATATCGATTCTGACTCCACTCCAGAAGAGCGAGAAAATTTTGATAGATGGAAAGATGATAACCTAAAGGTGAAATCCTACATCTTGGGTGTTGGATAATATGACCCATAGCGTCACTATTTGTACAGATCATGGTGTTGTTGTACAAATTAACTATGTGACAAGGAAATTGCACTCTCATCATTTGTGATTAGATCACCATAGATATATAAATGAAGAGAGGTCCCTATGATTAGTTCATGGACTGAGAATGATATGAGACAGTATCAGTCCCCGAAGGTTTAATCATTAAATATCCCTAGCCGGAGTATTATCGAGACTGGACATCGATAATGCGGAATAGGCTAGTATTGCACTTGTGTGCGTTGTGAGGGCACAACGGCATAGTTCTCATATATATAAGTATCAGATACTTATGCAAGTGCGATAGGAGGTTGTGTTTCACCGATGGTACGGGAAACAGCTTCGCTCTGGATAGACCCCTCGGAATCCCATTGGTATTATGACTATGTGTCTATGGGAGTCCGACATCAGGGTAGGTGTATTTGGTCTTAACCTGAGACTTGCACCGCTAATACTTACGATAATCAGTAGACTTTGGTCTTGGTGGTACATGGCTTTAACCGGTTCTGCGTACACCACTTCTGGGTTTATCAGAGAGTCGTATTGTATTGGGTGTGATGTCAAGACGGAATTATCACTTCAGTCATAGTGGAGATGATGTCACGCAGGATACGGTACTAGTGCTCTTGAGTGATGCGCATCCAATCATGATATTATGACCAGGTCATGAATATCTGATTATAGAGACTAGTTACCAGACATCTGACATGTGCTTCGGACGGGGCAGACACTTATCCAGCCCCAGCCCTAGCACGTGACTATCCGATACTGGGCCGATATACACAATACTACGGTATACTACGCTTGATACAGATCTATATATTCCTGTAAGAATATTTCTGGAGAATTGGGTAGGCATGGCGCTTTGCTAGAAGCCAACCTTGTCTTGTAAATCGGTATAACGTAGTACGAGGTACTTACGTGTTCGGATAGTCCGACGACCGTATTTGCTGCCAACATATCCGGAGATCTCATGGGTCGCTTCCCAAAGATTCACCGATGATGTATGACTCGCACTATGATTAATTTGGGATTAATTAGTAGAGAGAGAAGATTAATTTCTAGAGAGAGAAAATTAATCTGGGATTAATTACGGAGATATTTTATCTGGGATAAAATATCGTTTAAAGAGAGAGAACGATTAATTTGGAATTAATCGGTAAAAATAATATATTCGATATATTATATGAAATTAGATTTCGACGCGGAATTGAAATTAGATTTTAATTCGGGCGAACGAATTAATTTAGAATTAATTCGTTAGCGACGTGAATAGTGAATTCGCTAGGCGTGATCATTTAATTACGACGCGACGGAAAATTCGTTAATTTGGAATTAACGAACCCGAGCCCGATAGTGATTGCGAGCGCATTCGTATTTCGAATTCAAGCGCGACACGCAAGTCACATCAAGCGTCAAATCACTAGTCGCATCAATCGTCAAATCACTTGTCACTTTGAGTGATGTGATATGACATGTTGTCACTTTAATAAAGTGAAGAGATGTGATGTGAATAGTGATGTGAAGTGATTGAAAAAGCATTATTTGCTTTTTGCTTTTGACTTTTGAATTAAAGTTTAATATATGTTTATTTATTTACTTGGTAAATGATATAAAATAAAACATATATAAAAGCTTTTATTCTCTCTCTCTTTGAACAACATTCACGTTTTTCTCTCTCCCAAAATCGGTAACTAGGTTTTTTGAAAACCTTGAAATTCTTCTTCTCTCTCAATCGGTCTTGGACAATTTTTCTTCTCATTTTTTTGGTTTGATCACACTAAATGAAGAAGAAATAGTGCTAGCACACACATGGGTTATATTATGGTGATAGGGAAACGAATTTGTGAGCATGGAAAAGCTTGAAGCTTGGAGCTTCAATGGTGATGACCATGGCCGAATCTTGGAGGTGCTTCAACCATCAAAACCGCACAGCTCACTGCACTTGGAAGCCATTGGCGAGCCTAGGAGAAACGAAAAAGACTTGTGTTCTTTGATGCATCAAATCCAATCATTGTGAGTATATGTTTCCACGATTATTCATTGATGTGTTCATGCGATTTTATGCTTGTTTTGGATGATTCTTGGGACCTAATTAAGAACTCAACAATGGTATCAGAGCCTTGAACAAGCATGAAAAAGTTAGGCTTAAAATTGGGTAAAACGAATTTGGGCATGTTTGATGAAATTGTTTGTTATAGTATGCTTAAATGAGTTGGAATTAATGATTGATTAGATCAATTTGAAGAAATTGTGTTTGGAACAAATTTCCCCAATTTTTTGTGTAGGCCAAAGTTGACAAAATTGGGTAAACTCAATTTGAGCATCAATTGATTAAATTGTTTAGTATAGTATGCTTGAATGAGGTTGAATTGATGTTGTGCATGATCAATTTCATGAAATTTGGTTGGATCCATTTTTCCCCAAATTTTGGGCATGACAAATTTGGGTAAACTTGATTTTGAGCATGTTTGATGAAATTGGATGATTTAGAATGCTTAAAGTATGTTTAATTGAGGATTGATTGGATCAATTTGTTGAAAATGAGTTTGGAACAATTTTCCCCAAATTGCTTATGTTGGCCGAAAATTGAGACCCTAATATCTTGGTGAATTTTTGTTTGTTTGATCATTGGATGACTTGAAACAAGTGGGTAATGTTGAATTGAAATTTGATTGGATTGAATTTTGATTTGGAACAATTTTCCCCAAATTAAAGTAGGCTTGGCCGAATTCAATTGGATATGAAATTCATTGTGTTTTTTGTATTTTGATTCATTAGATGAGTTTAATTGATTTGGGAAATGATGATTGTGGATTCAATTGGATTGAAACCGAATCGGATTGGAAAAACCCCTAATTACCGAGAACAAAAGCATGTAAATGCATGATAAAGTATGCTAATTGATATTTTAGAAATATTAATTGGGGGGTCAATTGTGCATTACACTTAGGTTAATTAATTATGAAATTTGGAATTTTATAAGTTAATTAATTTGGGCTTATTTTGGAAATTGGGCCTTATAGGTTGTAATTGGGCCTTTGGGCTTGGTTGTACCAAGTTAGGTTTAGCCAATTTGGTTGGATCCAATTGGGCCCAAAACCGCATCCATAAAGTCCAATTATGACTTAATGGACCTTAATTATTTAATTGGGCCTAATGGGCCAAAATTAATTTAAAGGCTTATGGGGTAACTCCCGGATTGGATTTTGGTTATCAGTTTGACCCGAGTTGACCAAAAGTCCACGCCTTAAGAAATTAATTAAAAGCCCATTGGACTTTAATTAAATAAACATTAGATGTTAATTGGGCTTTGAGACCCATTGCGATTAAATTTGGAATTTAAGTCGTAAAGGTTCATTAAATAAAGTGTAATATTCAATTTGGAATTGAATAGTGAATTAGTATTAAATACATGTTAAATTGGATTTAATGTTGTAGTTTAATTTAATTCAAGAATTCGTACTTTGAGTACTTATTCGCAAAACGAGTTTGACTCACGCAAAAATCAAATCGTTGTTTGAACATTGGATGATCACTAATTATCAGATTAATTAATTGGATTAGATTGATTGATAACATGCTTGTATGAATACATGGTTGTGATGCATGAATAATGTATATCGGATGGATATTAGTCGGGTGGGGCAATTTTAGAAATTGTTGTAATAAATTTGATTTATTAAATTGGACCTGCGTGTCCAGCCTTATCACCTCTATACTCCTTGTATTCTCTTCTCACCTATTCCCCTCAATGTAAATGAGGTTCTTTCAGAAGTGTAGTGTAACGGGTAGAAGTAAATACATGTGCTAGCTTTGGAGAGAGAAAATGAAAGATTTGATCTAGGATCAATGAAAAGTATCCATCCGCATATCATTATTATTTATTTTCATACTCGCTTTATTATGTGTTTAGAATGCATGTTTAAGGGTGTATGATGATAAGACCTTAACAAAGATAATTAAATTGGTAGCCAATTTTCACGCGAAAAACCCTCATCAAATATCATGCGTTTTTCCTTCCAATGAGTGATTCTTACTCAAGATCCAAGATTGGCATGGGTTGTTGGCCAAAGTCAAGCCCTTGTCCGTCAAAGATGTGTTTGAATCACGAAGGCTTTGTTCCATATCAGTGTCTTGTCCAAGTTGTGGTTTGTTGGCCAAAGTCAAGACCACTTCTTGTCCATCGACATTGATTACGAAGCTTTCCATGGTCAATGGGTCGCGCTTGACTGGGATCACTAGGTTTGTTGTGCCAAAGCCAAGGCTTAGTTGATTAAGAGGAAAAAGGTTAGGTAATACATTGGATGTATTGGCATATATAAGATATATGTTTAGGATTTGGATATCCGCCTACTGGATCTAGGAATTGGATGGGATCCAATTGATCTTCGAGATCTACCTAGTTAATTATCATACAATTTGTTGGCCAAAGTCAAGATTGTGTGATATTTAACGGGATCCTAGCCCACTAGGAAACATGGTTTCCCGAGTACTCGACAGAGGGTTAGAGGCTCGCCGAAAAAAATAGTGGGAGGCAAGAATTGAATTTGCAATACTCGTTCAACTCGCCATACTACATAGCGCTCATTCAAATTATTTCGTCGTTAGATTAAATGTTAGTTGGACTAATATTTAAATTGTTGTTTTAATAATCAGTTGGACTGTATTATATTTGATTATATATAATTGGATTATATTAATCAATATATTTGAATTAATTAATTTCAGTTTACAGTTGATTTTATAGTTGGACTATAGTAATCAATGTAATTGAGGTTAATTAATTTAGATTATATTTGATTATATAGTTGGACTATTATAATCATTATAATAAATAGTACCACAAATCGTTGATTAAATAGTTGGACTATTAGAATCAAGATATAAAAATGAAAGATTAGTGTTTAAGACATAATCCTGGGTGAAAATGCATTTAAACGACTTTAATTTTCAAATTGGGAATAAATTTCAGGATGGTCCTGGAAAAATAATAAGTTATTTTATTTGATAAAATAACGTATTATGCCTAAGCCCGGAGTTAAGCAAATAGTAGAGCATAATCTTTGGAAGATCATGTAATGATAACTTAAGTGCTTAATCCATTATGTTTGTCATAAATATGTTCACAACTAGTATTAAAATTAGATTTTAGATACTTAGTGTGGTACATAAAATATATATATTGATGTTCAGAATCTGTTTTGAACAGGATACTGACTTCAATTGAGATTTATCTGCGAATTGAAAACGGGACGAAAGTCGTTGTTTTAACCGTAGATACCTGAATTTAGGAACTACCTTTGGGTTAGTACTTAAATTTAGAAACTGTTATAATGTAGCTAGTTTGACTAGAAACATTATCTCGATATCGCGTATAACCCGCTGCGGGTGTACCTTTATATTCTAGAACACTAAAGTGTTTTATTATATAAAGATGATATTGAGATAAACACATTAGATGTGAATAACAGAATTTATTTTGAATATAAATGATATCTCAATTATATATCATGACAAATAAATAGCTCAAATTGAGTTGATCAGTTAAGAAACTTAATTGTGGCATAGTTGTCAGGGACACTGATAAACAAGAATCGTATATCCGCACTTTTGAAGAGCGGATACCAGGACTGATTTGATTCCATTCAAATAAAGTCTACGAATCTAGTTTATTTGGGCAAAGTGCCTAAAACACTATTTACTTGGTAAAAGTGTAAATGCCACCGATCTGTTAGCCCTACTTCATAGTGAAGTAAGTGGGCCCATGTCTAGCTAGGCTAGATATGGATATGAATATTTCGTGACCTTTACGGATGTGGCATCGCGTATGGTTATGTGTTTCTTTTGAAGAACACAAATCGGAAACTTTCACAGTTTCGACACGAAATAGACAAACAGATCGGCTAAAGTATTGAACCGTCACGGTAAGACCGTAATGAAAAATACTTAAGCAATAAGTTTCTAGTATACTTGAAAGAGTATAATATTCTTTCAAATAAGGACTCCTCCCGGAATACGTCAGTTTGACGGTGTGTCCGAACGGATTAACCGAATTTTGTTAGACATAATAAGGTTAATCACGAGTCGCTCTGAGCTACCATTTCCTTCAATGGATAAGCTTTAAACAGTGCAAGAACTTATTTTGAATAAGGTTCCATAAAATCTGTTTGACAGATTACATATTAGATATGAACGGGAAAGAAACCGGGTTTCTCATTCCTGATGATTTGGGTATGCTAGGCATAAGTTTGGATGATACCAAACTAAAACCCAAATAGGATAAGTGCCAAATGTAGGTCATCCTAGGGATACCATAAGTATTGTACTTATACACCTCACGTGAGAACAATTAGATTGTTGTTCACCATACGTTTTTCCTGATAGGAATACCGATATGCAGTGGTAAGTGGGAGGATAGTATAACTCGATGGAAATCAGAGTAATACTATTCAAGGCACCGAATCTTAATGGAACACAATAGTTCATCAAGGATGAGACTATTACCATTAATCTTCGAATACACAAGAACCGCGTAAGTCGGACAGAGTCGGAAAACAACCTGGGGTATGGGTTTCTGATCTAACCTTATAAAGATGTGAATCATATTGAGGAATACCAACTGACTACGTATGAGGAAGTGATACAAGATATCAACTCCCCAATTATGGCAAAGTGCCATATAATCCGAAATGGATTCCATGTATATCAACCAGTTTGGATACTAGTTGATGTACCACAAGGCATTGTGCCTAATGGTACTTAAAAGTCTTCTAGGAAGACATACATGGATGGCAACATACCAACGTATAAAGCAAGGCTTTAACGGAAAGGTATCGTTATCAACATTGTGTTGATTACGATTCAACCTTTTACCTGTTGCCACGGTAAATCCATTTGGATAATGCTTGTTATTCGATCCATTATTGGATGAAGCAAGCATTAGGTTCTTGGAATTATCGTTTTGATATAATCATAATGGTATATGATTTAATTCAAAACGAAAATGATTCTTGTGTAAATAAGAGGGTTAATGGGAGCGCACTGACAGTGGCTGTCCTATAAAATAATGATAATACGTCATTTCTTGGAAATGATATTCCCATAAAATAAATATCGGCGAAAGCTTGGCTTTCGAAATACTCTCCTAGAAACCGTACATTGAAAAATGTACAACACCTGGTGTATCATACTCTTTGAGCATATGGATTCATAAACAGGACAATCCGAGTGATAGTCACTGGATTAATATTAAAAACATCCATTAGTATCTTATAGAACTAAGGATGCTGTCTTAGTCTATGGAGAAGGAGAACTTGAAGTGACTGGGATCACTGTAGCAAGTTTCCTATAACTGATAAAGACGACTAAAAGTCGCAAATGGTACTATATAGTTTGAATAACGGAACAGTGAGCTGAAAATCTTCCGAGCAAGATTCTGTTGCCGAATAAACAACAAATACGGATTATTGCTGCAGCTGAGGTAGCAATAGAAGCTATTTGGGTCGATAATAAATCTAATTAGATTAGATATAGTTCTGTTAGTGGCTGAGCTAGGCGTCAGCACAGACTAAGGAATTAAAGGTCTCATCGACGATCCAGATATATACTTCTATATTCATCTGATTCGTTCGGATCATACATCGTGGCGATGTAATGATCATGTAAATCGCATCGGATGATAATCATGCAAATCCGCTGACGAAAACCTTTTCTCAACAGTTTGAGCCAACCGTACATAGTTCGGGTGTTAGACACTCGAGTGACTGGCTATGTGCCAAGTGGGAGATTGCTGGATAATATGACCCATAGCGTCACTATTTGTACAGATCATGGTGTTGTTGTACAAATTAACTATGTGACAAGGAAATTGCACTCTCATCATTTGTGATTAGATCACCATAGATATATAAATGAAGAGAGGTCCCTATGATTAGTTCCTTGACTGAGAATGATATGAGACAGTATCAGTCCTCGAAGGTTTAATCATTAAATATCCCTAGCCGGAGTATTATCGAGACTGGACATCGATAATGCGGAATAGGCTAGTATTGCACTTGTGTGCGTTGTGAGGGCACAACGGCATAGTTCTCATATATATAAGTATCGGATACTTATGCAAGTGCGATAGGAGGTTGTGTTTCACCGATGGTACGAGAGACAGCTTCGCTCTGGATAGACCCCTCGGAATCCCATTGGTATTATGACTATGTGTCTATGGGAGTCCGACATCAGGGTAGGTGTATTTGGTCTTAACCTGAGACTTGCACCGCTAATACTTACGATAATCAGTAGACTTTGGTCTTGGTGGTACAGGGCTTTAACCGGTTCTGCGTACACCACTTCTGGGTTTATCAGAGAGTCGTAGTGTATTGGGTGTGATGTCAAGACGGAAGTATCACTTCAGTCATAGTGGAGATGATGTCACGCAGGATACGGTACTAGTGCTCTTGAGTGATGCGCATCCAATCATGATATTATGACCAGGTCATGAATATCTGATTATAGAGACTAGTTACCAGACATCTGACATGTGCTTCGGACGGGGCAGACACTTATCCAGCCCCAGCCCTAGCACGTGACTATCCGATACTGGGCCGATATACACAATACTACGGTATACTACGCTTGATACAGATCTATATATTCCTGTAAGAATATTTCTGGAGAATTGGGTAGGCATGGCGCTTTGCTAGAAGCCAACCTTGTCTTGTAAATCGGTATAACGTAGTACGAGGTACTTACGTGTTCGGATAGTCCGACGACCGTATTTGCTGCCAACATATCCGGAGATCTCATGGGTCGCTTCCCAAAGATTCACCGATGATGTATGACTCGCACTATGATTAATTTGGGATTAATTAGTAGAGAGAGAAGATTAATTTCTAGAGAGAGAAAATTAATCTGGGATTAATTACGGAGATATTTTATCTGGGATAAAATATCGTTTAAAGAGAGAGAACGATTAATTTGGAATTAATCGGTAAAAATAATATATTCGATATATTATATGAAATTAGATTTCGACGCGGAATTGAAATTAGATTTTAATTCGGGCGAACGAATTAATTTAGAATTAATTCGTTAGCGACGTGAATAGTGAATTCGCTAGGCGTGATCATTTAATTACGACGCGACGGAAAATTCGTTAATTTGGAATTAACGAACCCGAGCCCGAGAGTGATTGCGAGCGCATTCGTATTTCGAATTCAAGCGCGACACGCAAGTCACATCAAGCGTCAAATCACTAGTCGCATCAATCGTCAAATCACTTGTCACTTTGAGTGATGTGATATGACATGTTGTCACTTTAATAAAGTGAAGAGATGTGATGTGAATAGTGATGTGAAGTGATTGAAAAAGCATTATTTGCTTTTTGCTTTTGACTTTTGAATTAAAGTTTAATATATGTTTATTTATTTACTTGGTAAATGATATAAAATAAAACATATATAAAAGCTTTTATTCTCTCTCTCTTTGAACAACATTCACGTTTTTCTCTCTCCCAAAATCGGTAACTAGGTTTTTTGAAAACCTTGAAATTCTTCTTCTCTCTCAATCGGTCTTGGACCATTTTTCTTCTCATTTTTTTGGTTTGATCACACTAATGAAGAAGAAAGAGTGGTAGCACACACATGGGTTATATTATGGTGATAGGGAAACGAATTTGTGAGTATGGAAAAGCTTGAAGCTTGGAGCTTCAATGGTGATGACCATGGCCGAATCTTGGAGGTGCTTCAACCATCAAAACCGCACAGCTCACTGCACTTGGAAGCCATTGGCGAGCCTAGGAGAAACGAAAAAGACTTGTGTTCTTTGATGCATCAAATCCAATCATTGTGAGTATGTGTTTCCGCCATTATTCCTTGATGTGTTCATGCGATTTTATGCTTGTTTTGGATGATTCTTGGGACCTAATTAGGAACTCAAAATTGGGATCGATGGTTCCAGATTGGCTGAGACATTACATTGAAATACCAGATGCTTGGAGCATTATACGAATACTCAAGGAGTTGTTCGAGGCAAATCAAGATATGGAACTTTATCGAAGGTCTAAGGAATTGTTATGTGCTGAACTCAAGAGGGATGAGCTGTCAACACTCATGTTTTGAACATGATCAACCAGATTCGATATCTGGAACGACATGGCATTGTGTTTGATGAAAGGCTAGGTCGTAATTTGATTCTGTCTTCTTTGCATGGTTCTTATGCTGCCTTTGTATTAAATTTTCATATGCATTCGATGCAAACCACATACGAAGAACTTCATAACATGCTATGCACAGCGGAGTAAGATTTGAAGAAAAGCAACCCCACACTGTATCTCCATGATGGAGCTGGCTCTTCAAAGACTTCTGAGAAGTCAAAGAAAATAAAGATGGGGAAGAAGAAGATATCAAAGAAAAACTCCAAGAAGTGCAAAGGCGCAAAACCGAAAGTAGCTCGTGATCAATGTCTATAATGCAAGAAGTCTGGACACTGGAAGAAGGACTGTCCAGAGATAAAAGGAAAAATATGACCCCCATGTACGCTTTGTATTTTTCCAATTATTGACATCTCATTATCCTTAGATGCAAATAGTGGATGAATGTCAGACACTGGCAGTCCTAGTTATATTTGCAATTCCCTGCAGGAAATGAGGGTTAAAAGAATTTTGAATAAATGGGAGATCTAGCTTAGAGTTGGCAATAGCGAGACATTGGATGTCAAGGCCATATAAATGTTGTTCTAGATCTCCCAAATATATGTAAATTAGATTTGCATGACTGTTATTATGTTCCCTCACTTATCAGACAAATAATATCACTGCCAATATTAGATAAAGATGGATATAAAATAAACATTAAGGATGAAACTTTATATTTGTATGATAAAGAAAATTTATTGAAATGTGAATGTTCTTTATCAAACGGTCATTATGTTTTAGAAACATACAGAGATGTCTTTAATATAGAGAAAAATACAAGTAGGAAGTCTGAATTAAATAATACTGAATTATGGCATATGAGATTGGGCCACATTGGTGTTAGACGTCTATCCAAATTGGTAAATGATGGTTTGATTGAAAATCTTACATTGGATCCGTATCCGATTTATGAGTCATGTATCCAAGGAAAGATGACAAATGCCTCATTTCAAAGTGTTGGACACCGTGCTGGAGATTTATTGGAACTAATACACAGTGATGTGTGTGGTCCATTAAATCATGCCGCTCATGATGGTTCCACATATTTTGTGACTTTCACATATGACAAGTCTAAATATGGATATGTCTATCTGATGAAACATCAGTCAGAAACATTTGCAAGTTCAAAATATTCTGAAACGAAGTAGAAAAACAAACCAGTAAATTCATCAAATGTCTTAGATCAGATTGAGGCGGTGAATACATGAGTGAAGAATTCATAAATTATTTATGGGAGAATGGAATTCTTACCCAATGTAGCCCACCAGGAACACCTCAACACAATGGAGTGTCTGAGCATAGAAATTGTACTTTATTGGATATGGTGCGAACGATGATGAGCTATACAGATCTTCCTTATTACCTTTAGGGTTACTCTTTACTTACTGCTGCCTACATACTTAATAGGGTTCCATCGAAAGCTGTTTCTACGACCCCCTATCAGATATGGTTTGTTAGAAATCCAAGTCTTAGGCATTTAAAGATTTAGGGTTGTCATGCATACATTAGAATTACGCAGCGGGATAAACTAACACCCAGATGGTATAAATATAGGTTCGTTGGATATCCTGATAATTCCATAGGATATCAATTCTACGATTCCGAGCAACGAAATGTATTTGTTATTCACTTTGTAACTTTTCTTGAAAAGCAATTTTTGAGAGAAAGTGAGAATTGTAGAGAAATTAAACTTGATGAGTTTGATCCCAACATTAAGGAACCTGAGATGGAACCAGAGATCCAACTAGGTGAATGATCTACAACAAAGGTTCTACGAAAGTCGAATAAAATATCAAGGCCTTCTGAGAGACTGTTTTTAACATCCGATATGAGCCTTGATGTTCTCCTCTTGGAGGAAACAGATCCGACTACGTATAAAGAAGCAATATTTGATATTGATTCGGGAAAATGGCAGGAAGCCATGAAATCCAAAATAGATTCAATGCATGCCAATCAAGTCTGAGACTTAGTTGAACTTCCTGAAGGAGTTAAACCTATTGGTTGTAAATGGGTTTACAAAAAGAAATGAGGGTCTGATGGAAAGGTGGAAACCTTTAAGGCTCGACTGGTAGAGAAAGGTTACACTCAACGTCTAGGGATTGACTATGAGGAAACTTTTTCACCAGTAGCCATGGTAAAATCCATTAGGATTCTTTAGCCATTGCTGCATATCACGACTATGATATATGGCAGATGTATGTGAAAACCGCTTTCCTAAATGGATTCCTTGAAGAGGATATCTATATGGAACAACCAAAGGGTTTCGTATCCAGTGAGACTTCAAACTTGGTTTGTAAGCTCCGAAAGTCTATTTATGGACTTAAACAAGCATCCTGAAGCTGAAATTGTCATTTTGATGAGATAATTAGATTATCTGGATTCATCAAAAATAAGGAAGAACCATGTGTTTATAAGAACGTGAGTGGGAGCATGATAGTTTTCCTAATCTTATATGTAGATGACATCCTTATCATAGGAAATGATATAGGGATGATGCAAATTGTGAAAGTCTACATTTGCAAGAACTTCTCCATGAAAGATATGGGTGAAGCTTCTTATATACTATGTATAAGGCTTTATCGAGATAGAGTTAGGAATCTTATAGGATTGTCACAATCGACGTACATAGATAAGATGCTAGGAAGGTACAGTTTTTCCAACTGCAAGGCAGCAAATGTACCTTTCTGATACAACATACATCTTTCAAAGAAAATAGCACCTCAAACTGAGGAAGAGAGAGTTAGGATGTCTAACTTGTCATACGCTTATTGTATTGAAAGTATAATATATGATATGTTATGTACTAGACCTGACATCAGTTTCAGCATCAGTGTGACCAGCCGATATCAATCTGATCCAGGTAATGATCATTTCACAACAGTGAAACATATCCTAAAATATCTTAAATGCACCAAGGATAAGTTTCCTAAAATATCTTAAAGGCACCAAGAATAAGTTTCTGATATATGGAGAAGATGAGCTACAAGTTAGGGGTTATACAAACTCCGACTTCCAGGGAGATCCAGATGATAGAAAATCTACATCGGGATACATATTTACCTTTAAAGTGTATGGGTTTTTAGGGGCTAAATCCGATAACGCACGCGGAAGCGGTGGTGGAAAATCAAATTTTCCGATTTCAAAAATTTTTCTCGGATTAATTAAATAAACATATTTATTTAATTATCCAATAATCAAATTATGAAATAAAATTCAATAAATCATATTTAATTGAATTTACCGAATTACCCTTACACTTGGTATTTTGTTCATTTTAGTCCGAAATTGATCAAATCAATTTTGAATGATTCTAAATCATTTCTAAGATGAACTTAGCATGTTCAAAACATTAAAACACCAAGGCAACCAAAATCCCCAAATTTCCCTCCTTTGGCCGACAGCTTCATTAAGCTCCAATTTGTGCATTTTGTCATTCATGCTTCAAAACACATCAAGATGTAATCCAATCAACATGAAACTTTATATGCATCATATAAACATCCTTATACACAACATAAATGAAAAGTCTCAAATTTGGATGAGGTCTTAAACCCTAATTTTTCAAATTCTTCAAAATGAACAAATTAAACCAAATTGTTTAAATCAATTGCTTCAATCATGTTTCTTCCATCCAACCAAAGTCTCAACACAATGAAACAACTCAAGATCAAATCTATGTCATTTATATTGGGTCAATAACTCTAGATTAGCAACAAAGTTTCCAAAACCTTAAAAGAATGCTTACAACTACACTAGTCACAAGCTTCCACCATTATACATGCTCAACACTTCCACCAAACTTCCATTCATCAAAAACACAAAGAATAAAGAAAAGAATTACATAAGAACATCACAAGATGTAGCCTAGATCTTAAGGAATATTTTCCTATCTAATAGTAAGTTGAGAAAACTTACTAAATCCAAGCATTTTCTTTGTTTTTCCTTTCTTCTTCACAAGCTTCTTTTGTTTTCTTTTAATGGAGTTTAGGTTAGAAAGTGTATTAGGTTAGAAAATGAAATGAAAATGAAAACAATATATACTTGTTGAAAAAAATAAACCCTTGGCCGAATCCTTCACAAGCATATACATTAATTTCATTTTAATTTCATTTCAAGTAAATTGTTTATCTTGATATAAATATCTAATAACACTTTATTGATATTTATATTAAGTCAACAAAGGCAACTTAATCATTTAAACCAAATATCCAAAGTTAAGATATTTATATTTTAATTAATTTAATTATTTAACAATTAAATAATTAATTAATTAATTAAATACAAATATATTAAATATATGTATTATATTTACATTAAATATCAAATACATATATTCATTTAGGATATTAGTCAAATATCTCAATTTGACTATTAATTAATGTGTATTTAAATTAATCAAGTATTAATGTAAATACACAATAATTAATCAAATGACTATCGGGTCCCTTTAGCACGTATATTGCGTTTAACCTTTAAATAACTTTATAAATAATCAATATTATTTATAAATTTTGCTCTAGTGCTCTACGAGTATGTTTCATTATTGAGACTCTCTAGATTCAGGTATATCCGTCACGAAATCCAATTTCGTGTCCATAATTTATCCACCCGTAAATTATGACGATCACAGATAATCTCGCTGAATCATACAGGTCGAGGTCAGGGCAAATGTATAATTCCTCCGTCACAGGTATCCGGATAAATCCCAGAGATATAGATGTAAACGTCAAATCTATACGGGGATTATCCAGTCGACTATTTTATTAGCAATCTCTAAAAGAATGTTTAGAACTAGCTTTTAAACTTTACCACGGGCCCATGGTTTTATCTGATTGCTAATCATATGGACTACCTATGCTCTGGTACACAGAACTGACGGATCCTATCTTGATACACATAGGACACCATGAGGATCTATCTACACCCAACGAACAGGCGGAGGTCTGATCTAAATAGATCGGTGACGTGACTGCCATCTAAGTATAGAAGATGTCTCATGTGCCCACAATGGCATTCAAGTCTAAGAATCACAAGTGCTACTCAACCCGAGAAGATTCTTATTGACGTTGAAGTACCATCCATTAAGAATCTTCGGTGAGTCGTTCAGTGTTTATCCGCTATAAACTCTCACACGTCTATACTAGTCTCCAAGACTAATGGTTCATTGAGAAACCATTGGAATCATATATTCCAGTATACGACATGTACCGGTCTCAACGGGTTTACTTAACTGACCAAGTAGTGTAAACCTTGACCAGGAACATTCTGAGAATGACAACGTCATGATACTACTCAATGTCAGTTGCGACGCTTTTGCAACAGTACCATGACTAATCATTCTAAGATCATTACGTGTTTACCATATAAAAAGATACATTATATTATAGAAACTGCATATATTATTCAAAATAATAATATTTTACAGAAGTATTCAAAAGAAATACAACCGGGAATTGGCGCTCTGAGCACCAACCCCAACAAAATCTCCCACTTGCTCTAGTGCCAATAACGATTGTATCTAATACCCATCGACTCCACGTGTTTATCAAACAACTTCGGAGGTATGGCCTTCGTCAGCGGGTCTGCTACATTATCTTCATTTGGTACCTTGCACACGACTATATCCCCTCGCGACACAATCTCTCGAATGATGTGGTACTTACGTTCCACATGCTTCGACTTCTGATGCGCCATCGGTTCCTTTGCTTGCGCAATGGCTCCAGTATTATCACAGTATAACGGAATCGCATTCTCGATACTTGGGACAACTCCCAATTCTGTGATAAATTTCTTTATCCACACAGCCTCTTTTGCAGCTTCAGAAGCTGCAATATATTCCGCCTCAGTGGTGGAATCTGCTGTTGATCCCTGTTTGGAACTCTTCCAACAACTGCACCTCCGTTAAGGGTAAAGACAAATCCAGATGTAGACTTTCTTTCATCGGGATCTAATTGGAAATCGGAGTCTGTATACCCATTAACTTACAGTTCGTTTCCTCCATAAATAATCAACTTATCCTTAGTACCTTTAAGATACTTTAGGATTTGTTTAATGGCCATCCAATGGTCATTACCTGGGTTGGACCCAAAATCATAATGTTTTACAGAAGTATTAAAAAGAAATACAACCGGGAATTGGCGCTCTGAGCACCAACCCCAACATAAAGGTGGTACGATTAGTTGGCGTTGTTCAAAGCAAGGCTCAACAGCTGATTCCACCACTGAGGTGGAATTTATAGCGGCTTCAGAAGCTGCTAAAGAAGCTATTTAGATTAGAAATTTGATCACAAAACTTGGCGTTGTGCCTAGTTTTGCGGATTCGATCCCATTATACTGTGATAATAACGGAGCCATCGCGCAGGCAAAGGAGCCGAGGGCGCATTCTAAGTCTAAACAAGTGGAAAATAAATACCGCGTAATTAGAGAGATAATTAAACGAAAATACATAGTGGTCTTGAAGGTTCAAGGACAAGACAACATAGCAGACCCGCTTACAAAGGCCTTACCTCCTAAGTTATTAGATAAACATGTGGAGGAGATGGCACTACGGTACCATCCAGATTGGCAATAAGCAAGTGGGAGTTTGATGGAGTTGGTGCTTGGAGTGCCAATCCGATTTGTATATTTTATTATTTATTAAAAAATGAATACATTTTTCATTTCATACCTTAATAATGGTATTGTCATTATGCTATTAGATTGATGTATAGATATGCTAAGAATGACATCGACCTTAGAATAGTCTTGACACTAGGTGTAAACTATTCTTAAAGTAAATATTCCTAGTTGTTGGTTTTAGAATACGGTCGAATTCCTATAACCTAGAAGACTATCACATGTCATATATTGGAATTAGAGTTCCAATTGTTTAACCTGATGTACCATGAGTTTTGGAAACTCGTATAGACATGTGGGTATTTGTTGAAGTGAATATTGAATGACTCACAGATGATTCCTAATAGTTGGATGTACACACCACCATCAATAGGAATCTCCTCGAGTCGAGTAGCATATGTAATCATTTGAATATAGGATAGCATTGATTTTGTGTGAGATCTTCCACACTTTGATGCCATGTATGTCAAAAATCTTTCATGGTCTGGCCTCTAGATGTTCGATGGGTGTGGATAGATGCACTCAGTAATCAAGTGCGAAGCAAGATAGAATCTGTCAGCCCATATGTGTACTATAAGGGGTTTAGGTATCCATGTGAATAAAGTCACGATTCTTAAAGACTTTGGCCAAAGCCGATCACCTAGGGTGGATCACATAGTTGTAAATAATCATGGACATGTCGACATGAGATGTGCGCCTTGGAAACTTGACGGTGTATTCTATGTTTCCTAAGCACAACTCGGATAGCCTACGATGGATGGATTGTTAAACATATGCGATGGCCTCGACTTTTATAGTTCAGAAAGGTCGTTCGTGTTCTTCGCGAATTCGGAGGTAGCCAAATTACGTATATATTAGCTAGGCTTATATGACGAACGTATCTGAACTTAGAGTGTCCTAATATGAAATGTACTCGTTGAGCACTTGGGTAGCCGATTATTTTTTTATAAAAGATAATATTCGATATTATAATTATCAACTAATATAATCAAGTGTTATTGGATAATATTGATTATTTACTTTGACCTAATTGGATTAATTCAATAATTACATAAGGGCTTAATTGTAGAATCATAATTATCTCTACCATTTGAGGATATTATGTTAATTGTAAGTATGTAATAATAAGTGGTTTTGGCTTGATTTAATTGGATTAAATCAAGGTGGCAAATATTTAACTAATCCATTTCCTAATCCTTGGCTTTATTTAATTGGATTAAATTAATGTGGGAGACAATGGAGATTAGTTACACCTAATTATACATATTTGAAAAAATTAGATTAGCCCACTTAAAAGTTGATTACAACTTTTATTAATTAAAAATACCTAAGTTTTGCTATAAATAGCAAGCTTTAAGAAGGTTTTAATTACAAGTACAAGTACAAGCATAAGCAAATTCTTGAGAGATTAACCTAAGTTAGAGAAATATTTAGAGAAGCTTGTGAGGTCTCTACAACATTTCGTTTAGGAGAAATCAAGATTGGATCTTGAAGTGAAGCTTGGAAGGATTGGAAACAAGATTGGATCTTGGAGTCAAGCTTGCACACCTTGGAGGTTCTCCAACAATTTCAATAAAGGAGAAGTAGATTGGATCTTGCATCACGCTTGCTAGGTAATGTTTGATCTTCTTCAAAGCTATGTTCATTTGTGTATTAGATGCATTATCACTTAGCTTAATGTTGAATAAGGCTAATCAATTGTGTTAGGATACTTTAGAAGTATAAACACAACATGCTTATAATTTAGGTCAAAGATGTTCATGTTGGACATGGAACAATTAATTAGAATTTGGAACTCTAGATTAAAGCTTAGAGTTATGGCTACCATTTTAGAATGACTTGACGACCTTTGGGTTACCTAGAATTATTCATGAGACATTTTTTATTGGGATTCTAAATTGGTTTGTGTATTGGATTCAAAATTTACGCAAATGAGTATTTAGAAAAAATTTATGTTTTTGTAAAAATATTTGATATTTTGAAAAACTTGATTTTTATTCTATAACATGTGTTAATGTTGGATTTGAAGTTAAAAATTAATTTTAGATGTTTTTGAAGTGTTTAGGGAAGACCGGAAATAATTAGGGTAAAAAAACCGTAATTGCTTCAGCTCTCTGGAAATTTTCCAGATAGCTGAAGCTTTGTAAACAAAGAAAACAAATTAAAAATAAAAATAAAAGTTGTGATGTGCGCTACAGTGACACATGCACTGTAGCGCGTACAGTGCGCACGTCACTTTAGCGTGCGTGGGTACGCGCTACGCGCACTGATTTTATCTTCTCTCGTTTTGGAGCTTCCGGACTCCGATTCAGTCCCGCTTTTTTCCTATACACTCATAATGGAATGTAGTATTTTTTTAAATAATTTAAAATTAGACACATTTTCGCTGCCCGGAGCACCGATCCGACCCTAGAGATTCCACAACTGCCCCAACAAAATTAACTAAGTCACATATACTAATTGATAATACACTAACCATGTTGTTTTTTCGTTGAATAATCTAGTGTAAAAATAATTAATGAATCATCGGTTGCACGTCAAAAGCGTCACAAACCACTTGGTTCAAAAGATATTATTCTATGGAATATGAAAAATAAGAGATCATGATCTTGTTACAAATAATACTCGAGTTATAAATATACCTATGTTCTCAGAGTCAATAGTTCCAGAAGAATTAGGAATCCTTGAAGAGAAACAAGTACCTGAAAAGATCCAAGTCGTTAAAGAGACAAATACCTGAAGAGACCCAAGTTTCTGAAGAGACAAAAATCCCTGATGAAAATTCAAAACTGTCCTAGGTTCTGACCCTGTATGGAATTAAACAACTACTCTAATCTAAGACAAGTAAAAGTTAGAGTGACTATGGTTCGATTCAACAATCACTCATAAATCTATGCAAATATGAATCAAAATAAATATATCAAAGCAGTCAACAAAATCAACACAAGGATTTTGTTGACGGAATGGAAAACTCATGCGAGTAAAAAACCAATCTATTGTATATGAGAAAACTTACAGCGATAGTATAAGACCTATGGTGACAACTTCACCCACTCGAATGTTAGGATATATGCCCTAGAGTTTCACGTATTGTAAACAGAATTGTTTTTTGAAATAATAGATATATTATTCATTTATCAAAATTATTTGATTTAAATCGCATATTATAAAATGTCTAGTTTACCCTTGATTACTCATGTGCTTTCAGACTTAGTGTATGTTTGATACACAAGAGGATTTAAGTCTGAAGTTAGTAATCTGAAACAGTCCATAGAGAGCAAGCAAACTGAGTACTTTGTTTGTGGTTTATCTATAGCTGCGGTCCATTCTATACTTGTATGACGACCTTGATCCGGGTTCGTTCATGTAGTGACATGGGAATGGGGGCACCATGTATGATGTGATCATATAGGACTGGACCTAGTTAAAAATGAATATCTTATAATCTACGTTAACTGAAGAAATTCATTTTATCTACTAGATGGTCATATATGGATTGATTTTAATCCTGAATGTACTACGAACTCCTACATGACAGGCTATGTCTTTTGATTTACTAAGGTTAGGTTGGTGAATCAGTCCCCGCCAATAACTACTTATTTTGGGGATATGGTTTGGTGTGTAGCTGGGAATGTTTTACATAGATATGGAGTTCACTCATTCTTACGAGAAGTAGAAAAGTATCTCTTTTAAGAGTTGATTCGGGGCTTGAACAATTAAAGCGCTCTAATCTTTCTATTACGAATAAAAAGATGAATATTCATAATAGTTATGAATTAATTGTTCATTAGAGAATCAATGGTATTTAAATGATAAAATAATTAGAGGGGTATAACGGACTTATGACCCGACTCTAATTGTGAGATATTCGTGAATGGCTAATCCATATGTAATGACTATATCGATGGATACCGAAGTTGTTCGGCATATTTTTTTCCATCTACGATAATGAGAGTTCAACTTCGAGTTTTTAATGGAATAACGAGAAGTTAATAATTCAGAATATTCAATTAAAGTGTTTAATTAATATTTTGGGATTATTGGAGCTCGAAACCGTAGGTCCATTTGGTCCTTGTACTAGCTCGATTAACTGTAGTAAACCTAATATAATTAGATTGTCTATATCATATACTCACATATATTTTATTTTATTATTAATATGATTAATAATATAATTGTCACAAATAAAAACTTGTTAGACAGTTATGACCCATAGCGTCACTATTTTGTAAATGATATTGTATTATTGTACAAAATTAACTATGTAGTAATGAAATTGCCTTTTACCGTTTTGTAATTTATTTACTTTGATATATAAATGGTAAAAGTCCCTATGATTAGTTCTGGATTGAGATGATATGAGACAGTATCAATCCATAAAGGTTTAATCATTAAATATCCATAGTCGTAGTATTATCGAGATTGGACATCGATAATGCAAAATAGACTAGTACTGCACTTGTGCGTGTTGTGAGGGCACAACGGCATAGTTCTCATATATTTAAGTATAGGATACTTATGCAAGTGCGGTAGAAGGTTGTGTTTTACCGATGGTACGGAAAACAGCTTCGCTCTGGATAGACCCCGCGGAATCCCATTGGTAGTATGTCTGCGTGTCTATGGGAGTCCGCTTCAGGGTAGGTGCATATGGTCTTAACCTGAGACTTGCATCGCTAGTACTTGCGACAATCGGTAGACTTTAGTTTTGGTCATCCAGGGCTTTAACAGGTTCTGTGTACACCTCTTCTAGGTTTATCGAGAGTCGTAGTGTATTGGGTGTGATGTCAAGACGGAAGTATCACTTCAGACATATGGAGATGATGATCGCGCAGGATACAGAACTAGTACTCTATAATGGTTGCAACCATCGGGATAATATGACAAGGTCAGGATTATCCGATTCAAAGAGACTAGTTGCTTGATGTCCGATATATGTTTCGTACGGGGCAGACACATCTCCAGCCCCAGGCCTTACATGTGATCATCCGATACTGGATCAGTATACACTATACTACAGTATACTACGCCTGTTAAAGATCTTATATTCCAGTAAGAATATTTCTGGAGAATTGGGTAGGCATGGCGTTTTGCTAGAGGCTAACCTTGTCTTGTAAATCGGTAAAAACGTAGTACTTGGTACGTACGTGTTCGGATAGTCCGACGATCGTATTTACTGCCAACATATCCAGAGATCTCTTGGGTCGCTTCCCGAGGATACACCGATGACGTATGAATAGTATTTAATTAATCCGGGATTAATTGCGGAGAGACTTTATCTTGGATAAAGTACTATTTGAAGAGAGAGAAAGATTAATTTGGAATTAATCAATAAAATAATATATTTGATATATTAAACGAAATTCGATTTCGACGCGGAATTAAAATTAGATTTTAATTCGGGCAAACGAGTTAATTTAGAATTAATTCATTAGCGACATGAATAGTAATTATGCTAGGCATAATTATTTAATTAAATTCGATTTAAATAACGTCGCGACGGAAGTTCGTTAATTCGGAATTATCGAACCCGAGCCCGGGAGTGTTTGCGGGCCCACTCGCATTTGGAATCAAGCGGGGCCCACATGTCACATCAACCATCACATCACTAGTCAAAGCATTAGCTTTTTGGTGATGGAATTAGGTAGTTGGTGTTGGTGTGTTCAACACTCAAGTTGATGGATGAGATGGTTGCTTCTTTGACTTTTGATTTACCAAATATTTGGTATATAATCATTTTGATTTTTTGAAAATCAATTAACACAATTACAAGTCAACAAAAAATCATCTCCTCTCTTTTCTCTAAAAGTGGCGTGAACTGCCACTATTCACAGCTCTCTTCTTCTTCAATTTTTCTCGTAAAACTTTAAGATAAAGTGTGTTGGTTTGGAACTAAATCACAAATCTTGGCTAGCACCAACTTGATTCATACAAAGGTGTTATGGAAACTAATTCTTGAGCTTGGAAGGATCAAAGAAAGCTTGGAGCTTCCCCACTCACTTTGGCCGAAACCCTCACTGCACAAAGGAGAAGTTTTATTTCATCAACACATCCGCATTCCAATCTTTGTGAGTATGATTCCGCCATACAAACAAATATTGTTCATTCATATATATATATATATATATATATATATATATTTGTTTGCTCTTTTGATCTTGGGACATGGATTAGAATTTCCAACAATGGTATCAGAGCCTAAAGAGCATGAAAATATATTAGGGTAAAATTTGGGGAAAATTGGATGAAGCATGATTTGATGAAATTGTTTGATTAAATATGCTTAGATGTATTTTACTTAATGTTATACATCATCAATTTCATGGAAAATAAATTGGATTAATTTTTCAACCCAAAAGTGGCTTGGCCGAATGACATGTAAGCAATGGACTTGATGATTTTTTTTTATTTTAGATCATTGGATGACTTGAAACAATATGGAATGACGATTTGTAATTCGATCGGATTGAAAAACGAAATCGGAACCATTTTATCACCATGGCTGAATGCTTAATGGAAGATTAGAGACTTGATTTTTTGATTAAATAATGTTGGACATGTATTTAAGATAAAAATATGATTAATGGATTAATTTGATATTTTGGAAATATTGATTTAAAGGATTAATCATGATATTACACTTAATTAATTAAGTTATAAAATTTGGAATTTTAAAATTTGATTAATTGGGCTTAATTTTGAATTTGGCCTAAAACTATTATATTTGGGCATAATGGGCTTGATTAAATAATGACTTACGGACCCGGGTCCGGATCCGGAAATTGCCATCCCTAATAAGGTCATATTCATTCAAAGTGTTGTGAGTTCATTTCCTTTGTAATAAGTCTCTATTGTAACCCTATTTGTAACTTGGAGGAGCCGATGGCGCGAAGGACTTATCACAATCTGATTCCGTAAAGAACTCAACAACACACCATGGAGCAAGATTTGAAGACCAATGGATGCATTGGATTATTTGTACTAATTAGATTGGTATAGAAAAATAAGAGCTCAGTTAACGCAATTGTGATGTGTATATTTTTGTCAATCCAGCCCCTGGAAAACAAGTCGCTTTGTGACGCGCACCAGCCCACGTTGCGATGCACCAAATTATTTTAGCTACTACCTGGACCTAAACATGATCACGTCGTGACTCTGGACATTATCGCGACGCGACGCGCTCCAATTTCGCGATGCTAAGCAGGCTGCGTCGCGACGCCGAGCAGACCTGGCGTTCTGTTAGGTTCTATCTTGTAGAGCATCGCGACACCCATTTGGGAGTCGCGACGTCCCGTCTGGGAATATGATTTTGTGTTAAATAGTTTAATAACACGTCATATAACCTATGGTGCCTACTCTTGCATTTTCATATGCCATAACATGATTACATGCATGATATTCTAGTCATAAACTATGATTTTATGTAATTTAAAAGTTAAATATGAATATGAGATTCATGCAAACGGATTAATAAGATAAATTAATTTAAAGGTTTAAAAATTACGAATTCAAAATTCTAATACAAATAGACCTTATGATCCTTGGTATATTGGATGGAAATCCGCACATAAATTCCATAGCCGATTCTGAATGGACAGTAATTTGGTCTGCACTCGGGATATAATTTCATGTGCCATTGGAATATATAATGTGATTTTATCAATTAAATAGTTTAATGACATTTGATCCATTCGTTGAATTCTAAATTTTAAAACCTATTAGTGGACCGATATTTTAAAAGTTAAAATGGATTAGAACACTAAATTAAACTTGATTAAATTAGTTTAATTAAGTTAATGGTTAGTAGAGACTAATCGGTATTAGTAAATAAAATTTTAAGAGTTAAAATTAGTTAGATCACTAATAATCAACTAATATTAATAAGATTATATTTTTAACCGAGCATAATCTAAATTCATTAGATAATAGTGTAATAGAAACCTTAGACTTCAAAATAATGAGTGGGAGAGGGATATACCACAATATATCCTGCGATCTCCATTGTTATCCAAAAACCTGAGATTCAAAAGGCACCTCGAGACGTCTTTGTTTTCATCCCCCTACTGATGGTGTCCTTTTTTGGGTCAATATCAAGTTTGGATTCTGAGAGGATAAGAACTCTAGATGTATTTGGTGATGTGACTTACCATACAACGGCACTTCACTAGTTCAGTCCAAGGCATATGAAACAACGGGTTACACTCACAAAAGAATGATTAAATAGTTAATCAAAGTTCCTTGATCAAATATAACGGTAGTTGGTTAATATAGGAATAAGAGTTATTTCCAGATATATTAATCAATTGAGAATGTCTCGATCTATCATACGAATACTTGACCTACCTTACGGCGGCACTTATTTATGAGATGATAGATTAATGTGGCATAGTAATTATTTTAGGTTTCTAATTCATTATACATTGATCATGCATCATGCATCATGTTTAATTGTATGCCTAAATGTTTGACAAATTTTAGTATGCGATGAATGGATATTGAATGCGCGTTTATTTATTTTTTTGTCATGACATCTTCAATAATTACAATTCTCAAACAAGAAAAATAACCGGAGAAAATTATGTTAAATGGAAAAGTGACATGAACACTATATTGGTCTGTGAAGACCTTAAATTTGTCATGACGGAGGAATGTCATCCTATGCCAACCCCAAATACTTGCAGAGCTGCACGCAATGCCTATGATAATTGGATTAAAGCCGATGAGAAAGCCCGTATCTATTTAAAAGGGGAAATTTTTTAGGTTCTTGTTGCAAAATATGAGCCTATGGCGACTGCATTTTTAATAATGCAGTCATTACAAGACATGTTCGGGCAGCCTTCGGAGCGGCAACAATATGAGGCTATTGTCTCTATATTGATCGCAAGGATGAAGGAAGGTGCATCAGTCTGATAGCATGTCTTAAAGATGATGTCTCATCTTAACATGGCTGAAACCCATGGTGCTCGTATAAATAAGCAAAGTCAGGTGACAATGATCATGGAAACACTTCCGAAGAGTTTTCTGCAGTTTAAAAGCAATTGTTCTATTAATAAGTTGACTTTTACATTGACTCAACTACTGAATGAGCTCACCAATTATGAGTCCATGATGATGGATCCTCGTAGACATAGTGTAGAGAAAAATATTGCTGAATCTTCTAAATCTAAAAAGAATAAGAAGAAAGGCACTTGGAAGGCTAAGGTAAAGCCAATGAAAAAGAAAAACAAGCAAGGCTCTAAAGGTGCCAATGCCAAAGGAAAATATTTCCATTCTGACAAACAATGACATTGGAAGAGGAATTGTCCTAAGTACCTAGCTGAGCTACAAGAGAAGAAGAATACAGATAAATATGATTTACTTGTTATTGAATCTCTTTTGGTGGAGGATGATAAATACATATGGATTGTTGACTCTGGTGCCACTAACCATGTTTGTGTTCTTTGCAGCTACTTGATTCATGGAATGACCTTGCTGAAGGTGACTTTAACATGAGAGTCGGGACAGGGGATGTTGTTTCAGCTAGAGCAGTGGGAGTTTCAAATTTGAATTTAAATAATGGTTATTTGTGTTTAAACCATGTGCTTTATATTCCTTGTTTTCACATGAATTTTTTTTCTGTAAAAAAAACTTATGAAAAATGGTTTCTCTATTTCTTTGATAATAAATCAGTTATTATTAGTAGAAATGGATTAACAATATGCATAGGAAACTCCGAGAATAATTTATATGTATTAAGGTCGTTAACACATGATTCACTGTTTAATATTGGAATTTTTAAGATTGAAAAATCTAAAACAAAACGGTAAAAGATTTCTCATGATGACACATATCTATGACATCTTAAACTTGGTCACATTAACCTTGACCGAATAGATAGATTAATAAAGAACAAAGTTTTCAATCAGTTAAAACTTGGTACTTTACCAGTCTGCGAATCATGTCTAGAATGCACAATGACCAAGAGACCTTTTAGTGGAAAGGGGATAAGAGCCAAAGAACCGCTTGAGTTAATACATTTGAATATTTACGGACAGGTGAATGTAAAAGTCCGAGGTGGTTATGAATACTTCGTCATTTTTATTGACGATTATTCAAGAAATCAGTATGTTTATTTAATGCAACATAAGTCAGATACGTTTATTTAATGCAGCACAAGTCAGATATATTTGAAAAGTTCAAAGAGTATCGTGTTGAGGTTGAGACCAGTTAGGTAAAAGCATCAAAATTCTACTATCGGATCGTGGAGGTGAATACCTTGATAGAGATTTCGAGGAATTCTTAGTTGAGCATGGAATAGTTTCACAGTTCACAGCACCTGGAACACCACAATAAAATGGTGTTGCAGAAAGAAGAAATTGGACCCTACTAGACATGATGAGATCAATTTTTAGTTATAGCACATTACCTAGTTCATTCTGGGGGTATGCATTGCAAACTGCAATGTATATCCTGAATGTAGTTCCTTCAAAATCTGTTCATAAGATTCCCTTAGAGTTGTGGAATGGTCGTAAAGCAAGTTTGTGACATTTCTGTATATGGGGGTGTCCACCACATGTGCTGAAGAATAATACTACTAAGTTGGAGCCACGTTCAAAGGTTGTCTATTTGTAGGCTATCGAAAACAAACTATGGGTAGGTTCTTTTATAGTCCAGAAGATAACAAAGTATTTGTGTCGACAAATTCTACATTTCATGAGGAGGACTATATGAGAGAGTTCAAACCTCGAAGTAAAGTGTTATTTAAGGAGTTGCTTGCTGGTACGACTAGCACACCATTTTTAACTTTTGACAAAAACATAACACATTCTACATCTGAGAGTCAGATGCAAGTTTATCAGAATATCATACCACCTAGACGTAGTGGGAGGGTTGTTTGCATCTAGTGATGGTATAGATGATCCATTGACTATCATAACGCAATGGATGGTTCTAATAAAGAGGAATGACTCAAAGCAATGAACCTTGAGATGAAATCTATGTACTCCAACTTAGTCTGGGAACTTGTAGAACAACCTGATGGAGTAAAACCCATAGGTTGCAAGTTGATCTACAAGAGAAAAATATGAGTAGATGAGAAGGTACAGACCTTCAAGGATAGACTAGTGGCAAATGGTTATACCTAGAAAAAATGAGTTGACTATGAAGAAACTTTCTCGCCAGTAGCTATGCTAAAATTCATCTGTATTCTTATTTCCATTGCCGCATATTATGACTATAAGATTTGGCAAATGAATGTCAAGACTGTATTCTTGAATGGCAATCTTGATGAGAGTATCTATATGGTACAACCAGAGAGGTTCATAACCCAAGGTCAAGAGCAAAAAGTTTGCAAGCTGTAAAGATCCATTTATGGACTTAAGCAAACATCTAGATCTTGGAACATAAGATTTGATAATACGATCAAGTCTTATAATTTTGAGCAAAACATCGATGAGCCTAGTGTCTACAAGCACATCATTGATGGTAATGTGGTTTTCTCGTGTTATACATCGATGATATTTTACTCATTGGGAATGATGTAAAGATATTATCGGACGTGAAAATCTGGCTAGCTAATCAATTTCAAATGAAAGATTTGGGATAGGCCAGTTATGTACTTGGGATCCAGATCATTTGAGATCGCAAAAAATGACTGTTAGCAATATCTCAATCATCCTATATGGACAAGATTCTTGTGCGATTTGGAATGCAGAATTCCTAATTTTCCTTTCAGACATGAAATTCATTTTTCTAAAGAACAGTCTCCTAATACACCTCAAGGAGTTGAGGAAATGAGACATATTTCATATGCCTCAGCAGTTGGAAGTCTTATGTATGCTATGTTATGCATAAGACCAGACATCTGTTTTACAGTGGGAGTAGTCTGTAGGTTTCAATCCAACCCAGGATTAGATCATTGGGTAGTGGTGAAATATATTCTCAAGTATCTTAAGAGAACGAGAAATTATATGCTAGTATATTCTGGTGAGGATATAATCCTCAAAGGATATACTGACTCATATTTTCAGACAGATGTATATTCTAGGAAATCAACATCCAGATCAGTGTTCACCTTAGGTGGTGGGGCTATTGTATGGAGGAGCATAAAGTAATATTGTATTGCTGACTCCATCATGGAGGCTGAATATGTTGCAGCTTGTGAAACAGCTAAGGAATCAGTCTGGCTCAGTAAGTTCTTAGGAGATCTGTAAAGGTGGCAATGGGTCGGGCCGGGCCCGGGCTTTGGTAAGCTCGACCCGAGCTCGATAATTATTTTTTTACCACGGGCCCGGGAAAATCCCGGCTCTAGCGTCTACCGGGTCGGCCCGACTTGAGCCTGGGCCGGGCTTTATTCGGCCCGATTTTTTATTAATAAAAAATTTAAATATATTTTTAATTTATTATATAAATATAAATATAAATATAAATAATATTTTTTAAGCTCAGGCCCGTGCTTAATATGCTAGGCCCGGCCCGAGATTTTTTACCCCAGTGTGGGCCGGTCCGGGCAGATCCCGGGCTTTTTTACCATCCTTAGATATCTGGAAGTTGTTCCAGATATGGATAAATCATTCACACTTTATTGCGATAATAGTGGTGCAGTGGTGAATTCCAATGAACTAAGAAGCCACAAGAGGGGAAAGCATATAGAGATAAAATATCATATCATCAGAGAGATAGTGCAGATAGGAGATGTCATAGTCACGCAGATTCCTCCCGCACACAACCTGGCTGATCCGTTTACAAAGACCTTATTGGCTATATTTTTGAAGGTCACCTAAAAGGTTTAGGATTACATGACATGTCTCATTTGCTCTAGTTCAAGTGGGAGATTGTTTGGATATATGCCCTAGAGCTTCATGTATTGTAAACGAAAATATTTATTGAAATAATAGATGCATTATTCATTTATCAAAATTATCTGATTTAAATAGCATATTATAAAATGTCTAGTTTACCCTTGATTACTTATATGCTCTCAGACTTAGTGTATGTTTGATACACAAGAGGATTTAACTCTGAAGTTAGTAATCTGAAACAGTCCATAGAGAGCAAGCAAAGCGGATACTTTATTTGTGGTTTATCTATAGCTGCAGTTCATTCTATACTTGTATGACGACCTTGGTCCAAGTTCGTTCATGTAGTGACATGGGACTAGAGGCATCTTGTATGATGTGATCATATAGGACTGGACCCAGATAAAAATGAATATCTTATAATATCCATTAACTGAAGAAATTCATTTTATCTACTAGATGGTCATATATGGATTGATCTTAATCCTAAATTTACTACGAACTCCTACATGACAGGCTATGTTCTTTGATTTACTAAGGTGAGGTTAGTGAAGCAATCCCGACCAATAACTACGTATTTTGGGGATATGATTTGATGCGTAGCTGGGAACGTTTTATATAGACATGGAGTTCACTCATTCTTACGAGAAGTAGAGTATCTCTCTTACGAGTGATTCGAGGCTTGAACAATTAGAGCACTTAAATCTTTCTATTACAAATAAAAAGATTAATATTCATAATAATTATGAATTAATTGTTCATTAGAGAATCAATGGTACTTAAGTGATAAAAATTAGAGGGGTATAACGGACTTATGACCCGACTCTAATTATGATATATTTATGAAAGGCTAATCCGTATGTAATGACTATATTGATGGACACCAAAATTGTTTGACTTATTTTTTCCATATACGGCAACGAGAGTTCAACTTCGAGTTTTCAATGGAATAATGTATTTCCAACCGTTGATGAAATGGATATATATTTGTTTATATAGGTAGGGTAGAGGTAAGATTTTCCTTGTGAAAAACTGTTTCAAAACGTGTCCAAAATAACACAATATCGTAATCTGGTTCAAACACAATACGAACGCGTGTCGAACGCACATTATTCCGAAAACTTGTTCGAACGCAGTCTTGAATGCACCTCGAACCCATACACTCTGGAAGGTTTCGTTCGCATGGGAAAATGAACGCAGGTTATAGGGGAAACTACTGTCAAATTTTGTTCGAACCCAAACACAAACGTTATACGAACGCCACATGTTTGAACTCAAACATGAACGCAATACTAACGAATATATGCTATCTTCCTGCACAGTCTGCCAAATACTTGTCCAATTGCTCCGAGATCTCCAAGACTCATTACAATTCAATTGAACTTGTTTTGTTACGGAATGTGCCAACAAATATAGAACTAACACATGAAGAGATATAGCTTTCTTAAAAGACAAGAGCCTCTAAAAAGGAAAAGTCTACAAATTATACTTAAACAAAAGAGATGTGTGATCATAATAAATTAGTCATCGATAATGTATTTACATTCACAGTAGCTACTGAAATTACAAATAAATTTGAACCTCAAACTAGTGATGAATGTAGACAAAGTCGTGATTGGCTTTAATGGGAAAAAATATTTCAAGTATGATTGATTTCTTTAGCCAAATGTCAAGTATTTGGAATCGTAGTCCAGACACCTGAAGATGTTAAACATGTTATTAATAAGGAAATGTAATAAATATAAATTAATAATTATATATAAGCATGTACAAGGTTTCTCGTAAAGACCTGGTACTAAGTATGAGAATACGTATTTTTCAGTGATGGATACTATTTCTTTTCAAGTTTTAATCAGTTTGGCAGTCTCTAAAAGACTGAACATATTTATTATGAACGTAGTGACAACATAATTGTATGAGTCGTTTGACACTGATATTTACATGAAAATTCCCAAAAGATTGAAAATATTCTAAGCATATAAATCAAAAGATTGTAAATTGTGTTAATCAAGTTACAACGATATTTAAATAGATTAAAATAATTTGGACGCATGTGGTATAATCATTTGAGTGAATATATGATGAAAGAATGATATACATAAATGATTCTATATACCCATGCATATTTATTAGAAAGTTTGAATCTAGATTTGTTATTATAGCAGTATATGTCGATGACATGAACTTAATTGGAACTCCTGAAGAACTTCTAAAAATGATGAATATTTAAAAATAGAATTTGAGATGAAAGACTTAGGAAAAATAAAATATATTCTTGACTTGTAGATTGAGCATAAAACTAACGAGTGTTTATCCATCAGTCTGCCTATGTTAAGAAGATTCTAAAACGTTTCAGCATGGCTAATTCTCATCAATTAAGTACTATCATGGTGGTTCGATCTTCCAATCCTAAAAAGGATCCATATGTCCTAAAGAAGATGATGAAGAGATACGTGGTCCAGAAGTACCATATCTGAATGCAATTGGTGCCTTATTATATTTAGCTTAATGCACTAGGCCGGACATTCTATTTTCAGTAAATTTATTGGTAAAATTTAGCTATGTACCAACTCGATGACATTGGAATGGCGTCAAACATATTTTATGTTATCTTCATGGGACAAAAGACTTGAAATTATTCTATTGAAATGGACTAATATAAAATCCAGGTCTTGTTGGTTATACCGATACATGATACCTCTTTAGCCCTCATAAAACACGTTTATAGATAGAGTATGTTTTTACCTATAATAACATAGTAATTTCATGACGATTTATAAAGCAGTATTTTGTTGCTATATCTTCTAATCACTCAGAGATACTTGCAATATATGAAGCAAGTAAAGAATGTATATAGTTAAGGTCACTTATCCATTGAGTTCAGAGCATATGCAACTTAAACTCTGCTACAAATATTCCAATTGTGATATATGAAGATAATATTGTATGTAATGCACAAATTAGATGATGGTACATTAAGAGAGACAAAATTAAGCATATCTCACCAAAGGTCTTCTACACTCATGAGCTATAGTAAAGTAAGCAAATTGATGTCAAGCAAATACGCTCCACTGATAATTTTGCTGATTTATCAAAACTTTACCGACATCAATTTTTGAGAAGCTTATACATAGTATTGGCATATGTCGACTTAGTAAATTTTCGTGATGATATCTATTGAGATGGAGTATTTTATAAAGGGAGTGCATTTATTGAAGTGAATAACTACAGTTAGATAAAAGTACATTGTACTCTTTTTCATTCGATCAGGTTTTGTCCCACTGGGTTTTCCTAGCAATGTTTTAATGAGATAATGTTAAGTCAAACAAATAGTGTAAAATTAAAGTGATAAATCTCAATGGGGAGTGTTGTAAATTATGTGATCCATCACTTATTTTTACACTTATAGTTTATCACACATTGCTTAGAGATAATAATTTTACCTTAATCTCTCCCTATAAATAAAGAGTAACTATTGTAAGTTTATTCATTTAGAAATAAGAATAAAGTATGCAGCTTTACAAGATATTCTACTATATTTTATATATATATTTTTAAAGACTGAAAAAATAATATATTTAATTGAAGGCAATAGTAATAAAACTTGTCTCAATTGTGTGATTCTGAAATCTCTTGAAACAATTTTTAGATACATTCAATTAGGAATTTCAACTAGAAGGAAAAAAGTTTTGTTTGACTTGCAGTGCAGCATGTTGTATATTTTTAAACTCCCTTTTTGTTTGCAAAATTAAAATTAAAATTCAAATTGAGATGATGTTTTATGACGACAATATGAAGAAGAATTTTGAATTGATATTGGAAAGTCATGAATTTCCACAATGATTTTCTTATGACTTTTGCTTGCTTGCATTTACTTTAAATTTCACCCTTTTTAGGTGTGTAAAAAGTAAACGAAATCTAAAAGCCACATGGTAGGGCTCATAATCATTAAAATTTTAGTCAATACTTTTGAATGAATTAGGTAAAGCCATGGGTCTAGTTACATAGTTAAAACATTTTTTCACTAAGGATAAAATCTAATTTCATAAAAATGGTAGATATTTTCATTTTATTTAGTGGAGATCAATCAAAATTATGTATTATTGAATTGGATTTTTCATTAATTTATAAGATATATTTTAACAAATTTTTAAATTGAGCATTCACCTCTTAGTGGCTCCATCACATGCTTCCACAAATTTAATAATATATTAATCAAATATTTTATTTATTTTTTGTTTGTTTTGAGATTGAAAATAAATAGAAACCCATTTAAACAATAATAAACAAGGCGTAATACATCGTCAATGATTGTGAAATTTAATATTGAAAACGTGTTGCTATGTGCATATAGCATTTCTATTCGTCTAGTACTTGGTTAGTAGAGAGGTTTGAGATAGTAAAAATGCTCTTGAAATCAAAATATAGTATTATCAGTCGAATTTGTAGGGTTTATGATGTGATTTTGAGATCTTATATTCGAATCTAAACAGTCCATTTTTTTGTATAAATCTGGGACAATTGAGAATTTTATTTGCACCTCTTAAGCTCAGAATAAGATTCAAAAAAAAATTACGCCCTTTTAGTTAGGATGGGATTTAATTGATATTAGTAAACAAACGTGTAGTTGATAAATGATATGTAAAAATACTTTGGCTAATAAAATAACCATGGTTCTTTTTTTTTTTAAGTGGTGAGTAAATTTAAAAATCATAACTTTTATAAAACTTGATTTTTGAAAAAAAAAATGCAATAATTTATGGTAGTTTTTTTTTTATAATTAACTAAATATTTAAAAATTACATTTGGACCAAAACACAAATTTATCTAACTTATCACATATCAAACTATAATACCAAACAGAATTTAATGATATTGATGGATAAATATCATCATCATGATATAGAAGATAAATAATGATAAATTTATTAATTAATAGGACTAAACTACAACTAAATTTGGATAATTAATTCAAATTTTATAAAAAGAAAGATGCAGAGGAAGGCTACTGAGACTTGAATATTTTATTTGCCGAATATTCTGAACATTATAAGCACACAAGGACTCAGCATTATAGAATTAGAAATAGATTAAGAAATTTCAAAATAATTAAGAAAAAATACAAGGCATGCGACAAAGATAGCAGACACACATTCTTTGTCCAAATTATGAGTTGTTGTTAATTGTCTTTGAGTGGCTTTTAGAATCATCTTCAATTGCATTAATTTTTTGGGTTCTTATTCTTCTTGGTAAAGATAGCAACATTTCTCCTACTTGCAACCCAACAAATTTTGTTTTTATTTTTATTATATACTTCAAATGAGACACAAATCATTCCTTCCACTGCATTTACTCAAATTCATGTTAAAATTTTTTGAGTCTAATTTTTAAGTAAAAGAAAATTAAGTTAATAGTTCTTGGTTAATACTACTATGGAAATTTGTCCTCAATGGACGTGGTTTGATGGTGTATGGTTCAGAATCTCACTTTAAAATTATGGGTTCGAATACAGGGAGTGTGTGTTTCTTATAAGAATCTGGGACAGTCGGGAGTTTTACCTGCTCCACTTAAGTTGAAAAAATATAATTTGGCGGTATAATTTTCAACGATTCAATAAATATTACTATGGAAACTTGCAACTATTGCATTTATAATGGTCCCTAGTTTTTTTTTTTTTTTTTTTGGCCCCTTTTTGGCTTACAAATTTATTGCACCTGTTCACAGTTTTTGTTACATTTTTTAAAAAAATTTACTAGATTTACAATCATATCTTGCAAGGCTTGACAAAATTTAAGACTCGGACAAGACTCTACCATGCTTGTTCCCTAAATTTTGCTTAGAAGTTTGAACCCAAGAAAATCTCAAATCGTATACACCAAGCTGAGTTGGGCCGGTTTGGGTTAGATTATATTTATGTTTTACTATTAAAATTATGATAAAATAATAATTGATACTATAAATATTAACCTATTACATTTTACTATTAAATTTATATAAAATTTAACATTTTATTACTTTTCCATTTAAACCATTAGTTGATCTTTAAAAAGACTGTTTTATCCTCAAAATAAAATAAAAGTAAAAATTATAATTATATCATTTTAAAAAATATATATAAATCTTATATATAACAATTAAATAGATGAAATCAATTTTGTTGTTGGCTTTGTATGCTCTCTAAAATAATTTCTTCAATGCTAAACCAGTAAACTACCTTGTGAAATTTGCAAATACATGTCTCCCACAATGCCAACTATGTGAAGTCCAGCTTGCAGCATGAACAAAGTCATGCATGCAGCCAACGCCGAAAGTTTGATATGAAAACTTGTCGCCTTTGCCAGCAAGAGAGCAGCTGATGAAGTTGGAAAAAGGTGGCCAAACGGCGTGACACTGTTCACGCGGTTTTGGCATTATAAAAGAGAGCCCCCAGATCATTCCTTAGTATCCCAGTGAGAGTGTAAATGGTAGAGAGAAGTGTGAGGTTTTTTTTTTCTTTGTGTAAAACTTGTGTATTATTCTTGATAGTAATAATACGAATTTGGTTTTTCTTCAAACACTTCCAAGAGTGATCGTTATTTCACAACAAGTGGTATCAGAGCTTTGGTTCTTCATTGGGATCGAAAAACCGAAGAACGGAGTTTGGTTCGGAAAATTCCAGTTCCGGAAAAGTTGTCAAAAATTCCTTTTGAGGGTACCAACAGCTAGCTCACGTCGAGACGAGCACGGTGGTATTTTCCGGCGACCGAACTGACGTCCCAGCAGGCCGCACGCGCCTTCCAGAGAGAATCCCACGTGCCGCCAGTCGCGCCACGCACCACACGCGCAGACGAAGGTTGAAGACGCTGACGTGTCATCCACGTCAGCGACACGTGTCCGCCACGTCAGCATATGGGTCCCACACTGCCACGTCAGCACGCCACGTCAGCCTGCCACGTCAGCCGCCACGTCAGCAAAGCGGGTCCCACCTGCCACGTCAGCACTACCACGTCAGCGCCACGTCAGCAGCCTGGTAAATTTCATTTAGCCCCCTGAAGTTTTGAAATTTACAGTTTTGCCCCAGAACTTTTAGGAATTTACAAATCAGTCCCTGTGTCGGATTTAGACCAACGAAGTGTCTATTCCACTATTTTCGACCGTTCCGGAAGCAACGGTGACCTCGGATTTGTGAAATTCAGACCCGATTTTAGGGTATTCTCATTTTAAAATTTAAAACTTAAAATGGAGATGAAAGATTCTCATTCTGGTGCAATGATTAAATTGGCTGCCACTAATTACTCCCTCTGGAGACCTCGGATGATAGATTTCTTGCACTGTAAAGATTTGTTTGATTTCATCGAGTTGAAGGGAGTGAAACCAGAGTCTGTTAAGGAGTATGACTGGAATAAACTCAACAACAGAACCTTGGGTCAGATTAGGCAGTGGATCGGCCATAATGTCTTCCACCATGTAGCACAGGACACAAATGCTTATGAAATGTGGAGGAAATTGGAAGACATGTTCCAGGCCAAAACAGCTCGGAATAAAGCCTTAATCATGAGGCGATTGGTAAATTTGAAGCTACGGAGTGGAACTTCCGTTGCAGAACACACCAACGAGTTCCAGAGCCTGGTGAATTAGTTGTCTGCAGTAGACATGCAACTGGCAGACGAAGTTCAAGCCCTCTTGCTACTCAGTTCTCTTTCTGATAGTTGGGAGACTCTGGTGGTTACTCTCAGCAACTCAGCTCCAGGAGGCAAACTTACCATGCCTATGGTAAAGGATGCCCTGTCAAATGAAGAAGCCAGAAGGAAAGACGTGGGCTCAAATCAAACAGAAGCCCTTGTCTCGGAGCAGCGAGGAAGACAACAAGAGAAACATCAAGGTGGGAGAAGAGGCAGAAGCAAAAGCAGGGGCAGGTCCAAGGACGGGAAAAAGACATACAAGTGCTTCCACTGTGGCATAGAAGGCCACTTAAAGAAAAATTGCCGGAAACTGCAACGGGAGCAGGGACAATGCAATAACCAGCCGAAGAAGAATGATGCGGAGACACTAGTAGTTACTACGGTGGATGTAGCTATATGCTCCGGCCAGGAAGAAGCATGCCTTCACACCGCAACTCAAGATGTCGAGTGGGTGGTAGATACTGCAGCATCCTACCACGTCACTCCTCACAGGGATTTCTTCACAACATACAAAGCAGGAGACTTTGGAGCAGTGAAGATGGGGAATACCAGTTCTTCTCAGATAGCGGGAATTGGTGAAGTACAGTTGCGGACAAATGCAGGGTATACAGTAACCCTAAAGGAGGTCAGACATGTTCCAGAACTTCGGCTCAACTTACTCTCGGGAGTAGCCCTTGACAAACAGGGTTATGCTAACCACTTCAGCAACGGCACTTGGAGGATGATAAAAGGTGACATGGTCATCGCCCGAGGACACATCTGTGGAACCTTGTACAAGACTCATGTGAAGATTTGTGCAGAAAGCCTCAATGTAGCTGAACGAGAGGCTTCTCAGAATCTGTGGCACCAGAGACTCGGTGACATGAGTGAAAGGGGGTTGTCTACCTTGACAAAGAAGGATCTAATCATCGTCTCCAAAAATGCTAATTTGGATCCTTGCAACCACTGTCTATTCGGTAAGCAACACATAGTCTCTTTTAATTTCTCATCTACAAAGAAATCAGAGTTACTCAGTCTGGTGTACTCTGATGTATGTGGTCCCTTGGAGGTAAACTCACTAGGCGGTAACAATATTTTTTCTGACTTTTATTGATGATGCTTCTCGGAAAGTATGGGTGTATTTTCTGAAATCAAAGGATCAGGTCCTGGATTATTTCAAACTGTTCCATGCCATGGTCGAGCGTGAAACAGGGAAGAAACTGAAGTGCCTTCGTACAGACAATGGAGGCGAATACACTTCCAGGGAGTTCGATGCCTACTGCGGAAGTCACGGCATTCGACATGAGAGGACTGTTCCACGCACCCCACAACACAATGGTGTCGCTGAAAGGATGAACCGCACCATTATGAAGAAAGTCAGAAGCATGATCAGTATGGCTAAGCTGCCAAAGCCATTCTGGGGAGAAGCTGTTCGTGCCGCCTGCTACCTGATCAACAGATCACCATCTGTACCGTTGAACTTCGAGATTCCAGAGAAAGTGTGGTCTGGTAAGAATCCTTCATATTCTCACCTCAGAATATTCGGATGTTTAGCATTTGCACATGTATCCAATGAGCTCAGGCAGAAGCTCAATGCAAGGACTACTCCATGAATCTTCATAGGCTATGGAGACGAAGAATTTGGATACAGGTTATGGGACCCGAAGGAAAGGAAGGTCATCAGAAGCAGGGATGTAGTGTTTCTTGAAGACCAGATAATAGAAGACATTGAAAAGCCCAAAATGCCTTCTAGAACCAGTGCCGATAATGTTGATGAAAATCCAGACACAACCCCAGCACCAGCACCAACACCAGTGGCCACAGATGATGGGGTGCAAGACATACCAGAAGCAGAACCAGAGGAGGAATGAGGTTTTGAGCAGGGGGAGCTGCAGCCTGATCCATCAGAGGCTTCGAGTTCATCCACAGATCCGGATGACAACAGACAGCCAGAACCTCCAGTACGAAGATCCGAGAGAGGCCGGATTCCATCAGCCAGATACTCAGGATCAGAATACATTCTGCTTACTGACGAGGGGGAGCCAGAAACCTTCAACGAAGCAGTATCTCATAAGGACAAAGACAAATGGCTGCACGCAATGCAGGATGAGATGGAATCTCTACAGAAGAACAACACTTATGAGATAGTGAAGCTCCCACATGGAATGAAGGCACTGAGGAACAAATGGGTATTCAAGCTTAAGAAAGATGGCAGCGGAAAAGTGGTGAAACACAAAGCTCGGCTAGTGGTCAAAGGATACCTACAGAAAAAGGGGATTGACTTTGATGAGATTTTTTCACCAGTGGTAAAAATGGCTTCAATCCGAGTTATCCTAGGATTGGTAGCCAGATTAAACTTGGAGCTTGAACAGATGAATGTCAAAACAGCATTTCTTCATGGTGATCTGAATGAAGAAATCTACATGGAGCAGCCAGAAGGATTCAAGGTTTCAGGTAAAGAAAACCTTGTTTGCAAGCTGAAAAATAGCTTGTACGGGCTCAAGCAAGCACCGAGGCAATGGTACAAGAAGTTCGACTCATTCATGGTGGGTCAAGGCTACAAAAGAACTGCAGCAGATCAGTGTGTATACATTCAGAGGTTTCCAGATGGAAATTTCGTTGCTCTTCTACTGTATGTAGATGACATGTTGATTGTTGGACAAGAAGCAGCGAAGATCAGCCAGCTGAAGAAGGAACTCTCCAAGGCTTTCGACATGAAAGACTTAGGACCAGCTCAACAGATTTTGGGAATGGAGATTGTTCGTGACAGACAGAACAAGAAGCTGTGGCTTTTACATGAGAGGTATATTGAACGGGTAATCAGGAGGTTCGATATACAGAAAGCCAAACCAGTCAGCGTTCCGCTAGCGCACCATTTCAAACTGAGCAAGAGTTTGTGCCCCTCATCCAAGAAAGAGATAGGGGAAATGTCAGCAATTCCATATTCTTCAGCGGTTGGAAGTCTAATGTATGCAATGGTATGTACCAGGCCAGATATTGCACACGCAGTGGGTGTAGTGAGCCGTTTTCTCTCTAACCCTGGAAAACAACACTGGGAGGCAGTCAAATGGATTCTCAGGTACCTCAAAGGTACAACAAGTTTCGTTGTGTTACGAGGGAGTTGATCCGATCTTGGAAGGCTATACAGATTCAGATATGGCGGGAGATCTTGATGGTAGGAAATCTACATCAGGATTCATTTATACTTTTGCAGGGGGAGCTGTGTCATGGCAGTCAAGATTGCAGAGGTGTATTGCATTATCCACAACAGAGGCTGAGTACATTGCCATAGCTGAGGCTGGAAAAGAAATGTTGTGGCTAAAGCGGTTTCTCCAAGAGTTAGGAATCAAACAGACAGAATACAAGATACATTGTGACAGTCAGAGTGCTCTGGACCTGAGCAAGAACTCAATGTATCATGCCCGGACGAAACACATTGATATTCGCTATCACTGGATACGCGAGGTGATGGATCAACAACTGCTGAGACTAGTAAAGATCCATACAGATGAGAATCCAGCCGACATGTTAACGAAGGCGGTCACCCGAGACAAGCTAGAGTTATGCAGAGACATAACCGGGATAGCTGTCAGATGATGATTGCTTTCAGATACAGAGAACTACGATTGGCTTGATCCCAACTCAGGGTACGTAGGCAGTCATACAGATGCAGCCAGGGGAGGATCCTTTGGAGGATCCAGATTTGGATGATTGATGGTCGGCTCAGATTTTGGGAAATCTTCACCGAGGGGGAGATTTGTGAAGTCCAGCTTGCAGCATGAACAAAGTCATGCATGCAGCCAACGCCGAAAGTTTGATATGAAAACTTGTCACCTTTGCCAGCAAGAGAGCAGCTGATGAAGTTGGAAAAAGGTGGCCAAACGGCGTGACACTGTTCACGCAGTTTTGGCATTATAAAAGAGAGCCCCCAGATCATTCCTTAGTATCCCGGTGAGAGTGTAAATGGTAGAGAGAAGTGTGAGGTTTTTTTTTTCTTTGTGTAAAACTTGTGTATTATTCTTGATAGTAATAATACGAATTTGGTTTTTCTTCAAACACTTCCAAGAGTGATCGTTATTTCACAACAAACTATGAGAAGTAAGACAGGTCTATTGAAGAGCAAGTACTAATCCATTCAGTCTGTCACTCATAAAAGTGACTTTACTGTCATCATCAAATTAATCATGCAAATGTGATAAGAACCAACCCCAAGACCATTGATCTTCAACCTTACAAACAGCAATGGCTAAATGAATAATGCCATTAAAATCCCTCCATATTCACCTCTCAGGTGACATCCATCAATGCCAATATAAGGCCTACAACCTTTCAAAAAAGCATTTTTTTTAAGCAGATAATGAAATAAAGAACCTCTTGAATACGATTTGGTTTGGAACACTCTCAGTATCGCACAACACATTACATTTTGACCATACATTATACTTCTCTATCATTTCCTGGTACTGGAATAATTTCTCACAACTCTTGGAGTGATCACCACCAAGTAGATCTTCTGCTTTCTTTTTAGCTCTATACAATTGCATATTAGTTGGTGTAACCTTATGAACAGTCTTCAAGTAACTCTTAATATGTGATATCTTAATGTTAAGAGTTCCCTTCTAGTTATATTCTGCACAGTCCAGAATGTGTATATCATGGAGTTGGAGCTATTTTTTATGTTATAATGCAAGTGTGTATATCATTGAGTTCCCTAACAATAAACCCCACATTGTCACGTAACAAGCCGCATTTGATAAACCATGGACAACTTTCAACCTTGCAAATTCTCTTATATCTGTCCTTATTATTATAAATCTTCTTAACACTAAAACCATCTTTTACCATCACACTATGCAGTACACTTTTAAAATGTTACGCATTATTAAAAACAGCTCATTGTACAAGCTTATCTATCCCATTATTAAGTTTATACTCATTAACTTTGATGTACCTCATCATTTCAGTTGTGCTGGTATGATCTTCCTTATCTAAACTAAAATACACATTTTCCTCATCCGCAGACCCTGACAAAATATCATCTCCCTCATAATTACCACTAATATCATCACAACTACCTTCGTCATCTGCTTCAACCTCTTCGTCATCAAAATAACCCTCATCTAAACATTTAAACACACCATCATTACTTGTCTTAATGTTGGGGAATGTTCATTTTGGGGTTGCGAGTGTCTTATAGATGCACTATTAGGGTTTAGGTAAGTCAACACCTCAATCTCTATTGTTTTCATTCCTATACTCTCGTGACTAAGACACTGCAACCATAAATCTAGGCTGGTCACCACAAGTTTCTTCTCATCGGTCCTCGGCTCCTTACACATCATCTTTAACATCTCATAGTTTTCTAAACCATCAAAGGAGATTATAAGAACTATATTTGTCCTTAGATTCTCCACTTTATATTCATTTGGATTAATAAGATCTAAATGGTGATGTATCATCCACTAACATATAACTAGTTCAAGAGGTAAAATGATAACTGTAATATAAAAAAATATTTATAAACAAAATAATTAACCAAAAATATCACATATATAAAAACAAAAAATAAAAGAAATCGACCAAAAGGAAAAAAAAATGTAAACTAATTAAACTTGTTAAATTACATTTTTGAATCAAAAGGCTCAAAAAATTTAAAAGGTCCAAAAAATTTACATTTATATAACGAACTGCAACACAATGTTTATGCTCTTAGTGAAATCAATCGTGCATTCAAAATAAAACTGTTGACGGTGGATTTTGGTCTCAGGGCAATACGGGAATATCACCTCCGAGGGAATCCCCCTTCAATAGTGAATTTGTTTGGTTATGAGGAAAACCAAAAGCAAATTTAGCGAGAGACAGATAAACACACCAATCGACAAAGAGATTTAACGTGGTTCGGTGGATTTTGGATCCGACCTACGTCCACGGACAAAAACAGGATGGTACTTTTTATTACTTCAATGCTCTTCTCAGGTCGTTTGTGCTTACAAGTCAGAGCTTGATGATTCTGATCACTCAATTTTTTGATGCCTTTTACACATACTCTGCTCTCCTATTTATAATAGTATAGAAATCATACTCCTATTTGCATAAGAAATCCTAGTTGAACTCAGTCTTCTCTTCTTGCAAGGATTCCTAGTCTAATATTGCCTTCTCTTTTCTTATTCCTTTTCGGATTCTGACTTCATTTCCTTGTGAGAGTATGATAATTTGCTTATCTTATCCGCAAGAATAGGGTGTCATTATCTTTGAGCATATCTCGCTCGTCTGGTCGGTCTTAATGAGGTCGGTCATGATCGTCTTTTATGCTGAGAGTGTTTCTGCCGACTTTATAGTGCTCGGTCATCCGAACTAAAGTGGTCGGTCATCTATCATCAAGTGTTCGGTCTCTATCATCAAGTGTTCGGTCTCTTACTGTATAGTGGCCGGGTCGGCTTTGATGATCTCAACCAGTCAGGGAATTACCCTTCTGTCCTTGTCGTGCTGCCTTAAATATCATAGTGCCTGAAAATACCATCAACATCTGTCCCCTAGTTCTCGGTTCCAACGAGTGTGCAAGTTGGTGCCGGGAACTATATAAAGATGGCGTGCTGATTTGCTCTGTTGGAGGTCGGTCCGATGTTGAGAAATGTTTTGTCGCCCCTTATCAAGCGTTTTGTCTTGAGACACGCAACAGTCACGTCTGTTTAAATGCCTATCAAATCATCTTTAGGGTTTCTTATAAGTTCGACACTTGTCAAACATCCGTCGGGTTCCCGCCAAAAAGGGAACGAATCGTCCGTGTAGAGGCGTCTTCACAGTGCGCTGATCTCAGCCGTCTGTTTAAACTTGGGAGACCTCCCTTACAGTCGACACCTAGCGTTCATCCGGGTTCCTCTTTTTGATCCAACGGTCACGAGCGCTCTTGTCATGACTGTAAGAAGGGGAGGCTTTCACTGTTCAATCTTTTTTGGCAATTTCCCCTTCTTTCCCGAAAGTATCTCCGTGAATCGCTCAAATCAGTGTTCTCAGATTTCAACTGCGGGTTTTTTCCTCTGCTGCGAACATAAGGAACGGGCAAACCGTACTGTATAACCTCCAGATTTTCTGAGAAGAGACAAGTAAGTCTTCTGAACGACCTCTTCCTTTTCTGTGTTGTGAATCCTGCTTTCTTTGTTGAATGTTGTTAGGGAATGACTTAAGGTTTCGTTTGGATTTGGCTTTAGGGTATTTTTAGAACCCACCCGTTTTTAGAAAACCTGAGTAGTTTCTTAGTTATAGACTGACTTCCCCTTCCTTTTATGTTTTTTGGATGTCAGAGATGTCTGACAGCAGTTCCTCCCCTGAAAAGCCTGCTAAACCCTCAACTCCCCCTGCTGAGGAGCTCTCCTCGGGTTCGGGGGCACCTAGTGTAGAAGACCTTGATACTACCCCTACTCCTTCTGAGATCGAACAAGATTCCTACCATCAGAGGGTTCCTCGGAAAGATCCAGAGGCCGGTGAACTCGGCTCGTCGGCTCTGGATATGAACCGTCCCTCCAAAATAACTGAGGACGACCTCGCCCTTCTTCGACTGCGATATAACATTCCGATAGATATTGCCCTTGAAGTTCCTGGCTTGATGGATCGCACCAGTCAACCTGATGAGGGTTCGGTGGCGCTTCTTCCTGCTTTTTTCGAGTGTGGGCTGCGGCTGCCGGTTCAACCTTACTTTGCTTGGATGCTGGCCGAGATGGAGATTGCTCCTTATCAATTGAGTCTGAACAGTTGGAGGATTTTGGCCGGGTTGTATGTAGCTTGGCATCGAGCAGGACTCGGCGAGCCTTCTCTCGAAGAGGTGAAGAGGTTATACCGGCTGAAGGCCAATCCTAGGTCGTACCACGGATGGTATTACCTTTCAGCTTATGACAGCTCGTCAAATGTCGTCAAGAAACTCCCTGACTCCAATAAGAATTTTAAAGACTTCTGGTTCTGGGCTACTGGGGATTGGGGACGGTCCCTAAGGTCGGATGAAGGGGAGTTCTTGGTACCGGATATCTTCAGGGCGAGAGGTTAGGAGATCAACTTTTAGCTTTCCTTAGTTTTTTTTTTTGTTTGGGTTCTTACCCCTTCTTTTCTGTTCCTCCTAGCCTGTTGGAGGGATGCTCCCAAGGTTTCCCATCGGGTCCGGCAACGGGTAGTCTGGGCTCGTCGGTATGCTTCCCACTGGAGGGAGTTGATTAATGATGCGGCCTTTGTTGAGTCGGGCCTTACTCGGACCGTCCCTTCGGAGGTCTCGGGTCGGATAGGTAGATGTTTGCTGACTGTTTTAGTTTGACTTCTCTGTTTGTTTTATAGTGTTTGATGTCTTTGTTATATGCTCGGGTCCTGATTTCCTTCTCCCCCTTTTTTGTAGGCATGTCAAAGAGGCCGAAGTTTCTTGAGAAGTTGGCTGGTACTATGAAGAAGGTCGGTCATGTGGTGGAAACGGGAACTTCCCGGGCACAGCCTGAACCTGCCGAGGCTGGGAGGGTATCTCAGGGGAAAGTTAAGCCGGCTGCTCGGGGTCTATCTTCTCCTGGTGTGCAGTCATCGGGGTCTGCTCGTCTCATCAGTCCGCCGAAGCCTTTTAGGAAAAGGAGGCGTCAATTTGGGGCCGAGGAGGCTGAGTTGGGGGGGGAGGAGGAGGAGCATGTCCCGGGCAAGAAGAAAGATGTCCATCGGGGGAAAAAATCTTCCGAGGGCTCTACTAAGAAGCGGAAAGGTTCTGTGATCCTCGGGGTGGATGACTTGGGAGAAGGCATCCGGGAGGCTACTTCCCATTTAGTGCCGGCTTTTAATGAATTGGCCGAGGTGATTCCCCCGGGGGAGGTTTCGAGATATGAGGATATCTCTCCTGAAGCTGTGGTGACCGAGATGAGCTCTCAAATGGCAAAGGTAGTTTTATTCTTCTTTTTCTGATTTCGGTTCTCGATTTTCTTCATCTCATATCTTGACTTTCTTTGTTTTCGTGCAGGCTACTTACCTCATGGCGAAGAATAAGGACCTCCTTCTGAGTCTATTGTCCGAGGGTGGTCAGGCCCAGAGACTTCAGAATCGCCTTACAGAAGTGGAGGCTAAACTGGCTGATCGGGAGGAGGTGATAAAGAACCTTGAGTCGACCGCAATTGAGAATTTCAAAACAAACAAAGCTCTCAAGGCTGCTACCGGGTTGGAGCGAAAACTTGCCGATACTGCCCGGGAGGATTTGAAGGTTGCCCAATCTGAGATTGGCGTTTTGAAAGCGAAGGTGTCAAGTGTTGAAACCAAATTGAAAGCCAACGATCAGCAAATGGCACGGGCTCGGGATGATCTTGAGAGGAAAGAGGCCGAGATTGAGGAGAGAGAGGCCGATCTTGAGACCGAGAAGGAGGTCATCCGCCTTGAGGGGGTTGGTGACTGTGCTGAACTGATACCGATGGTGCTGCCAAGTCTGAATATGGATCCTATTTATGCAGCCATCAGCTTTTGTAAGGGGGATATTTCCGAGGAGGAGTTCCGGAAGTGGCTCCCTCCCCCTACCGAGGAGGTGATGGATCCCGACCCGATTTCGGTCGTTCCGGCTTCTGGGGCTTCCCAAGAAGGACGGCCTGATGTTCCTGCCCTCGGCGAGGACTGCCTTGAGATCCCTCCTCCCATCCCTGAGGCAGAGGTCTCCCATGCTGCCGAGGTTGAAGCCGTAGTTCCTCCTCCCGAGGTCGAACCGATCCTCCCGCCGTCTGAGCCGGTTGAGGAAGAAATTCCTGCCCCTGTGCGGGCTGAATGAGAAAGGGTAACCCGACCGGGGCCCTGTGTACACTTTACTTTTTGTAATGAAACTTTAAGCTGTATTTTGACATATATATATATATATATATATATATATATATATTTTGTGTCTTTTTTTTCTCTTTCTCCTTTTTCTTTATGTTTCCTGTTATCCGAACATTTGAGACCCTTCGAGGTTAATCATGAGCCGGAGGGGCATAACCCGACCCCGAGCTGAGTGAGACACTTGGCTCTGGGGGAATGTTACCTCCTCAATCCAAAGAGGACTGACTCGGTGGGACGTAACCCGACCCCGAGCTGAGTGAGACACTTGGCTCTGGGGGAATGTTACCTCCCCAGTCCAAAGAAAACGACTCGGTGGGACGTAACCCGACCCCGAGCTGAGTGAAAGACTTGGGCTATGGGGGAATGTTATCTCCCCAATCCAAAGAAGACTAACTCGGTGGGACGTAACCCGACCCCGAGCTGAGAAAGGCACTTGGACCTGAGGGAATGTTACGTCCCCAGTCCGAATGGCTGACTCGGTGGGATATAACCTGACCCCGAGCTGAATAACCAAGTGGCCTCGACGGAACGAAATCCAGCCCCGAGCCGACTAACAAGTGGCCTCGGCGGAACGAAATCCAGCCCCGAGCCGACTAAACCCTGGGGTTTATTCAGAAGGGAAGTGATCATCAACCTTTGAGACCCTACCGAATCTGGCATGGGCGTCCCTCTGCCAGACCGGCGAAAAAGGAAAACAAGATTCTGGAAAATAAAATTAAAAGGTGGGGGTGACTTAGCACCTATCCCAAAAACGTTTTTGCAAGCATAAACAACAACATGGATGCCTCAAAACAGCGTCCCGTCTGAGGTCTCCAAAACATAATTCTGAATCTTTCAATTCAGTGTCCCGGCGAACCAGGATTCGGATCAGAAGAGCGTTTGAATGGTAAGGGCACATCCTCTACATGTCGGTTCACTGGGGAGCCTGTGTATTGTATGAGGGCTCCTCCTTACCACGCTGGAGCAGGCACACGCCACAGGGGCGTAACGCATCCCCGTGCTGTGTCTCTCGCGGATCCGGATGATGAATGGGTCAAAGAGTGTCCGGACTACTAAGGGTACATTCCTCCTTAGTTCCGGTATCACTGGAGCTAGCAATCGTCACGGGGGTGTCATCACCCCCCGCGCTATGCTTTCCCACGGATCCATTACATCGGGTAGGTGAGGATCAAAGGAGTGTTCGACACATTAAGGGCATGTTCCTCCTCATGTTCGGTAACACTGGAGTAGGCAATCGCCACAGGGGTATCATCCCTCACTGTGCTATGCTTCTCACGGATCCTATGCATCGAGTATGTCCCTGAATATTTCCGAGGACCTCGAGCTAAGAGAGATACTTGGTTCTGGGGGAATATCCCGTCCCCAGACCGATGAGCATGACTCGGTGGGACGTAACCCGACCCCGAGCTGGATAACCAAGCGGTCTCGGCGGAATGAAATCCATCCCCGAGCCAATTAATCCAGTGGCCTCGGCGGAACGTAATACAGTCCCGAGCCGATTGAAACATTTAAGGGCATATCCCTCCTTTTGTTATGCTTTCTCACATATCTATGTTCTTTGATTTTTTTTTTGTACGATTCTGGTGTGACTTTGTGCTTTTTTATGGTGGTAGCCGTGGTCGGGCGGTTGTGAGTTTTGTGTTCTTTGGATCGTCGTTGTGAGCATGTCCCCGAGTTTTTTTGAATATGGTTTTGTTTTTATTTTTTTAGGAGAGCGTTTGGAAAAAAAAAGTTTTTTATTCATACTCGGGGACATACTGTCCTTCTTACAACTCTCTGTGGGTCATTTTGAGAGAGACTTCTGTATTTGGACTTCTGTCCCTTATTTGTTTGCCGTAGACAGATAGGAGGAAGGAAAGGTTTACTGGAAGTATTTCCTCAACATCCCAGCGTTCCATGGCTTTTTTAATCTCGTGTCGTCCAGCCGTTCTAGGATGTACACTCCTGGCTTCACCACTTTTACCACCTTGTAGGGCCCTTCCCATTTGGCGCCCAGGGAGCCTTCCTCTGGCTTTCGAGTATTTAGGGTGACCTTTCTTAGCACCAGGTCGCCTGGGATGAAGGTGCGTGTCCGAATCCTTTTATTGTAGAAGCGGGCCATCCTTTGTTGGTAGATTGTTGTTTTCATGGCCGACCTCTCTCTCTTCTCTTCGATCAGGTCGAGGTGGTTTCTTATAAGTCCTTCATTCTGCTTACTCTCGTAGTGCTGAACTCTGTGGGAGGTCACCCCGATTTCTTCCGGGTGACAGCTTCATATCTGTATGCTAAGGAGAACGGGGTTTCTCCCGTGGAGTCCTTATAGGTTGTCCGGTGCGCCCATAGTACCTCTGGTAGTTCCTCGACCCATAGGCCCTTGCTGGATCCAAGCCGAGCTTTCAGGTTAGCCTTGATGGTTTTGTTTGTTGCTTCGACTTGGCCGTTTGATTTGGGATGGGCTGGTGTGGCGAATCTTAGGGCAATCTGGAGGTCCTCGCATAGTTTTCTGAAACCTTTGCTGTCAAACTGCTTTCCGTTGTCAGTGATGATGGCTCGGGGAATCCCGAACCGGCAGACGATATTTTTCCTCAGGAATTCAGTGGCTTTTTTCTCCGTTATGGTGGATAATGGCTCTGCCTCCACCCATTTGGTGAAATAGTCTATGGCCACGATGACATATTTTGCCTGCCCTTTCCCTTGTGGCATCGGGCCAATGATGTCTAGTCCCCACTGGGCGAACGGCCAGGGACTGAGCAGTGTAGTCAACTGTTCGGCTGGTTGGTGGTGGAGATTTTCGTTTTTCTGACATCCTTCGCACTTGCGGGCCACTTCTATGCCATCATGGTGCATGGTCGGCCAGTAGAAACCTTGTCTTAGGGCTTTGAAAGCAATTGAGCGACCTCCGGCGTGGCTCCCGCAGATGCCCGTATGTATCTCCCTGAGTACATAATTTGCATCTTCTTCTGCTAGACATCTTAAGAGGGGGACTGAGTAACCCCTTCGATAAAGTACCCCGTCGATTAGGGAGAATTTAGTGCTCTTGTATCTTAACTTTCTGGCCTCCGTTTTGTCTTCTGGTGTTTCTCCTGTTTCCAGATATTCTCTGATGGGTTGCATCCATGATGCTTTGCTTTCTTTATCTAGAACTTCTACTTTAGATTCTCCTACGCTCCTTTCCCGGATGTAAATCAAATGGATTATCCTGGGGTGCTCGGCTTTTGTTGAAGAGGCGAGCCGTGCCAGGGAGTCTGCCTCACAATTGTCTTCTCGGGGGATTTGTTCGAAGCGTACATCCCCCATCTTCCCGGTTAACTTTCGTACTTCGGTCAGATAGGCCATCATGCTAGGCTCTTTTGCTTGAAATGCTCCTTTTAGTTGCTGAATAGCTAACTGCGAGTCACTCTTTATTACCACATCTCGGATCCCTAGCACCGTGCATAGTCTCAAACCGCCCAGTATTGCTTCATATTCTGCTTCATTGTTGGTCGCTATGAAAGCGAATTTCAGGGCGAGTAGGATTTCTTCTCCTTTGTCGCTTTTTAGGATGATTCCCGCGCCATTGCCTTGTGTGCTGGCCGATCCGTCTACGGACATTTCCCATTTGTCCTCGTCTATAGCCAGGGTCTGGGGGTCGGTATATTCGGCGACAAAATCTGCCAAGGCTTGTCCCTTTACTGCTGCTCTTGGGAGGTAGGTGATGTCATGTTCACTTAGTTCAACCGACCACTTTACTAATCTGCCGGAAACCTCTGGCCGCTGCAGAATTTGTTTTAGGGGGTGACCGGTGTATACATTGATAGGATAGGCCTGGAAGTAAGGCCACAATTTCCGAGCTGCCGTAACTAATGAAAGGGCGACTAGTTCGTGTACTGGATACCGGGTTTCAGCGTCTAAGAGGGCTTTGTTGATATAGTAGACAGGCTTCTGGATCTTGTCGGTTTCTTGTATCAGTACTGAACTTACTGCTCGGTCCGAAACAGCCAGATATAGGTATAATGTTTCTCCCGGGAGTGGTTTAGCCAGGAGTGGGGGCTGCACCAGATACTGCTTTAACTGCTGGAAGGCTTCTTCGCACTCTGTTGTCCAGTCGATATCCCTTTTTGCTTTTTGGATCACTTTGAAGAAAGGGTGGCATTTGTCAGTTGCTCGTGATATGAACCGGTTGAGCGCAGCCACTCTACCAGTCAGACTCTGTACTTCTTTTACTGTTTTGGGAGACTTTAGGGCCAGTATTGCCTGGATCTTCTGTGGGTTTGCTTCAATTCCTCGGGCACTTACCATGTAGCCTAAAAACTTCCCTGAAGCTACCCCGAAGGTACATTTTTCCGGATTGAGTCTCAGGTTGTGTTTTCTTAGAAGCTCGAAGGTCATTTTTAGGTCGTCCATGTGGTTGCTTGGTTCTTTCGACATTGTTATCATGTCATCGACATAAACTAGCATTGTAATGCCGATGAGTGGTTTGAAAACTTTGTTTACCAACCTTTGGAAGGTTACCCCAGCGTTTTTTAGCCCGAAAGGCATTACTTTATATCAGTAAAGCCTCTGATCTGTGATGAAGGTTGTCTTCTCTTCGTCTGCAGGGCACATTTTGACCTGGTTGTATCCGGAGAAAGCATCCATGAAGCTCAGTAATCCTTGACAGGCTGTGGTGTCTACTAGCTGGTCTATGTTCGGCAAAGGAAAGCTGTCCTTTGGGCACGCCTTGTTTAAGTCGGTGAAATCGACACACATTCGCCATTTGCCATTGTTTTTTCTGACCAACACCACGTTTGATACCCAATCCGGGTACCTTGATTCCCTGATGATTGGTGGTTTCCGCCTTCCGCCATTGTCTCACTACGCGAATTACTTTTTGTTAATTTTCCCCACAGACGGCGCCAACTGTTGACGGTGGATTTTGGTCTCAGGGCAATACGGGAATATCACCTCCGAGGGAATCCCCCTTCAATAGTGAATTTGTTTTGTTATGAGGAAAACCAAAAGCAAATTTAGCGAGAGACAGATAAACACACCAATCGACAAAGAGATTTAACGTGGTTCGGTGGATTTTGGATCCGACCTACGTCCACGGACAAAAACAGGATGGTACTTTTTATTACTTCAATGCTCTTCTCAGGTCTTTTGTGCTTACAAGTCAGAGCTTGATGATTCTGATCACTCAATTTTTTGATGCCTTTTACACATACTCTGCTCTCCTATTTATAATAGTATAGAAATCATACTCCTATTTGCATAAGAAATCTTAGTTGAACTCAGTCTTCTCTTCTTGCAAGGATTCCTAGTCTAATATTGCCTTCTCTTTTCTTATTCCTTTTCGGATTCTGACTTCATTTCCTTGTGAGAGTATGATAATTTGCTTATCTTATCCGCAAGAATAGGGTGTCATTATCTTTGAGCATATCTCGCTCGTCTGGTCGGTCTTAATGAGGTCGGTCATGATCGTCTTTTATGCTGAGAGTGTTTCTGCCGACTTTATAGTGCTCGGTCATCCGAACTAAAGTGGTCGGTCATCTATCATCAAGTGTTCGGTCTCTATCATCAAGTGTTCGGTCTCTTACTGTATAGTGGCCGGGTCGGCTTTGATGATCTCAACCAGTCAGGGAATTACCCTTCTGTCCTTGTCGTGCTACCTTAAATATCATAGTGCCTAAAAACACCATCAACAAAAACTAATAAACAAATAAATTAGATTTAAAATATCTTTAAAAATTGTATAAAGAAAACTAAATTTACCTAAGTTTTATTATGAATCCTCTCAATTGTTTTGAATTTATGAGTTTTCTTCAATGATACCGAACAAAAAATGACAGCCAACAAATGAAGAGAGCAAAAATTAATCGCCAGCCATTTGCAATTTTGAAGCTTTTTTGGGATTTGAACAATGTCAAATAAGTAATCGTACTTTCAATATCTTTTTAAGATTTTTATTTTTGTTTTTCCTTTGACATTATCCTTAATTTTTTGGAATATTTATAATTTATAATAATTTGGGGGTTAAGACTCTTTTATCTTTACGATATCAGCATGATATCATGGTTAATTGATGGTTTGTATGGAAAAATAGTAAAATGTTATATTTTGTATAAGTTTGGTAGTACATTGTAATATGTCAATTTTAAGTTTACCTAATTGATATTTTATCATAATTTAGTAGTAAAACGTAAATAACCCTTAAAAATGTACTTAATAAAATTCATTATTTTATAATATTTTATTTTATTTTTTAAATTTTTGGATCCAGATTCAAAGTTGTTTTAGATGTTGGAGACAAGTGGGAAAAACAAGCACATCTATAATATCCAAAGGTATCAAATATCATTGGGTACAAACATGTTAGTTTGACCATTAAACTTGCAACTTAAACTATTAAACATGCAAACTTTACCAATAAACATGAAATTAATTTAATGTTTTCAAAAGTTTCATGTTTATTAGTAGAGTTTACATGTTTAGGATGCATTGAATTATGGTACAATAAGCAAATTACATTGTATTAATTAGTAAAATCAGGTGTTTGATGGCAATTTGTCCACTTCGTACTGTATTATTTAATGATATACACACTGCATTAACGAATGATGGGGGTGTGTAAGATTAGGGATGACAACGGGCCGGGTATAAGACGGGGATGTCAATACCCGCACCCGTACCCGCGTGATATATAACATCCATGATCTCGGTCCGTCACTCGTGCGGGTACGGGTCGGGATTCCCCGTATAGAAAAAGACATACCCGTCCTCATCCTATATCCCCTATCCTCATTTATTTATTAATTATTATTTTTTATCTTTATACCTTTTAAAAAAAATCAATTAAAAAATTATTGGAACAAATATATATAAAATAAAAATAATAAATTAACAACTATATATTTAAATTTACTTTAGTACTTAAATAAAGAAAAAAATATATAAATTACTAAATAAATACTATTGATGTAGAAATCTCATATTTAAAACAAAATGAAATGAATTAATTAATATGGATAGAAATCTAATCTTCAAAATAAAGAAAAAAAAATATTATATTAAATTGAACAAATAAATTATGTTTATCTTATTTTTTTATTTAATAAGTAATTAATTTTTTTGACTAAAAAAATTAATAATTAAAAAACCAAAGTCAAACGGGTTTGTTAAGCGAATACGAGTTAGAGAGTCTTATACTCATACTCGGCCCGTATACCTAAAGGGTATTAAAAATTATACCTGCACCCGGCTCATTTTTAAAAATGATCGCTAAATACCCGCCCCTAATACATCGGGCCCTGCGGGCCCCAATCCCCACGGGGATTTTTGCCATCCCTATGTAAGATTATGCCACATTGCACTAAAAATGTAAAAAAAAAAAAAAAAAAATTGCTTTTCTAATCATATTAAAATAAAAATATTATTATTAAAATATTAAAAATATTGAAATGTTAATATTAAAATTAAAAATAATTTTAATATAATACAATATAGTATCAAACGTTGTACAACATTAATATAATACAATACTATTACAATACACCTTAATACAAGACACCATGCATTAAATAATGCAATACAACTTATTACAATACAGCGTGTCAAACGCACTATTAATGATTTAAATTACATATTTAATGGTCAAAATAACATATTTGTATCAAAAAATATTTGATATCTTTGGATACCGGCCATGAAAAACGGTTTGAATATAAGTAGGGGGAAAACGCTCACATTTGAAGAATCACAATAATATCAAAACATTCTGAAAAAATATTTTATTTGATTTGGTTAAATAAATTAAATATGCCCACTGAACCCAACAAAATTCAAAAAATATTTTACTTAAAAGTCGAATAATATTATAAGAAAAATCACACCAATTAATTCAGATTTTCTGCAGAAAATAAAAACCCCCACTTATCTAAACACAAGTTGATTAAAACGCTTAACAAAGTCCATAATGCATTTTAAAAAAAAAAAGTCCATAATGAAGCCATATCACAAGATGTGGCGATGCATGGTCAATGGCAACAACATTTACAGTAACCGAAATAAATTAATCAAAAGAGTAGCAAAGTGATCGTCATAAACAGTTATAGGCCCTCTTCATTTGTAGAATTCAAAGTCAGTGTCAGGCTTCTTCACATTGGTTCGATAACCCTTCTCAAAGTCCTTGGGTAGTATGACATACCTATTCTTGCGTACAGCGTGCATTCCTGCTTCTTGACAGATAGCTGCGATCTGTACTCGAAGAACAGAAATAAAATTAGCCAACAATCTCAAATATAAGCATAAGAATTTGAATTAGACACGACCTGTCCCGTATAATGTACAAAACACACATTCCCTAATAAACTGGCCTGCCAATTCTAAGCATAGGTCAATCTATTTCATGAAGTACACTGTTTTTCTTGGCAACATCACATCTGACATCAATTCTTTTTTGTTTTAATACAATAATCCTTTAAAATCTTTATAGTGCTAATCTCTGCAATGCTAAATGAGTGCATAGGTCATGGTCATGGTCATGGTAAAAGGAGGGGCATTATCACGATTCCCTGAGTAATTGCTTCTTACAAGAAAACTAATAAATTTTTATGTGAGGATGAGCAAAATGACACGAGAGCATTTCCAGTTTTTCTGAACTTAAAAACAGAATAATAGTCTTTTGTGTGGTCCGCAATTTACTTCAAATGGATGAAAAGAGAGCTTTTGAAGACATTGTTCCACTAGCTTTGAAATTCAAAGTTTGAATATCCCACAATTCTTTCAAATTTGTACTCTATTATAAAAAATTTTAATTTTAAGTGGTTATTAGTTATATACACCATCAAGGGTTTCTTCACATTAGGTTCAAACAGTTCATTTACGTGACATGAGAGAAACTGCCCAATAGGGAACATGCAAAATGTTACAAAAGTTCTTTTGCTGTATGACTTTTAGCAATGACTATTATAAGTTATGTTTTTAGGGAAAAAATCTGCACAAAGAAATACAAATCAACTGACCTCAGCAGCACTGATTTTATCCGGACGGGAAACATAATCCTCCAAGTCTACCTCATCACCTAAGTTCATCTTTGCAGTGCAAACCTGGGAAAAAACATGTCAGAACGTAAAATGGATGAGACTTCTGAGAACCATTCATGATGATAAAAGACATTACAGATGGGAATGCACTCACGACCTACCTGGAAAACAAGCCTCTTTTGTCGTCTATCAGGCAAAGGGAATTCAATTTTTCGGTCAAGCCTTCCAGGACGCAGAAGTGCAGGGTCCAATGTGTCCGCCCGGTTTGTCGCCATGATGACCTTAACATTTACTGTTTGATCAAATCCGTCCATCTAGAACAGCAATAGATCAATCAAAACAACAATTAGTAATCAATTTTCTGTATAGAGATAAATCTCCAAATATATCACCACCACTAGTTCATTGAATTCCCAGAGTTTTTAAGTCATACCTGATTGAGGAGTTCCATGAGGATTCGCTGAACTTCTCTGTCCGCTCCAGTTTGAGCATCAAACCTAGCAGTAGCGATAGCATCTACCTCATCGATAAAGATAATAGCAGGAGCATTCTCTTTAGCAAGACGAAAAACATCACGAACCATTCTTGGACCCTAAACCAAAAATTACTAGGCAATTAGTGTCAAATCAAACAGTTAAAAAAAATCGAGGATATTATCACACTAACATTCTTCTGATTTGTTCAATAAAATTCCATTAGATCTTAAGATTCTCACACCCAAATTACAAATCTACAAAAAATATAAGAAAGCGAGAGAGAACGGAAGATATTAAAAAAAACATGCAAACACAAATTTGTTTGCTGAATCATCAATGTTCTACATCAAGACCATTAGCTAAATAATCAACTAAAAGGAGGCTTTATGATTTTGCCTCCACTCATTTTACAGACTCACTAATCAAGTCATTTTTAGAGTCACTAGCCAGGACATCCCAGCCTTCTCAAGTATGTAGCCCCTATAGCTACAGTAAATAGAAACATAATCACAGTTCAATCTTTGCATAGACAGGAACAATCAAAATACAAATGCACCTCTCTAAATCCTACACCAAAGAGTAATGCAGAGAAACTGCTGAACTTTTGTAAAATGGCTCGAAAATGAGAGATAATAAGCTATTATTGTGGTTTAATTTGAGCATAGAAATAGGGTTTCTAGTTCAAACAAAAATAAGCAGATCATCTTTGCATGTGCTTACGGAATCACAAGAAAGAAGTATACTAGTTATGAGTTATGACTCTCATAAAATTGATATAACTGCACCAGGATTTTGGTTAGAAATGCTGAAAAGGAGTGTAAATGATTTTTATAAATTGTATCCTTCGAGCATAATTCATAAACATCACTTTCACTGGCACCAGACAAATATTAAAAGCCAGTAGAATTAATAGGTTCACACTAAAGAAGAAAAATACAATCACGGAAATAAAACTCTAGTCAGATTGCCCATACAACAAAGCATTAGCGACAACTCTACTATCTCTATAAGAATACTTCTACTAAGCTTATTGATCCTTGAATGAAAAAACCAACCAAAAGAGCAAAAACTACAAGGCAACCACTCCCAATCCACTTCCCCAGAGGCAAATACTATATTTTCATGAACACAACCAGTTCTGTAGTTATCCATCAATGTCATGTGCGCAGAAATTATAAAATATCATCAAAGCCTTACAGATTTATCATAACAATACAACATCAACAATTTTTTTTTTCCAGCAACAGCATGTGCACAGTAATTATAAGTAATGAAAAATTAGAAAACTTGTGCATTTTTCAACTCATACCTCACCCAAATACTTCTGAACAAATTCAGAGCCAACGACTCTAATGAAAGCTGCAGTTGTATGATTAGCAACAGCCTTCGCAAGCATAGTTTTACCAGTTCCAGGGGGACCATAAAGTAAAACACCACGAGGTGGATCTATACCAATTTGCTTGTAAAGCTCATGGTGAGTCAGAGGTAACTCCACAGCCTCACGAATTTCCTGCTTTTGAATATCACATCCTCCAATATCCTGACACAACAAAATTCAGTCTAAACATCAGCTACAATAATTGAATTCACTAAAACAACAGAAAAACACCAAGAGCAAAATTCCCCCCCAAGTTATTTCTGTTCCTATTTTTTTCACCGATTATTTAAAAACTAAAAAAGCTTACAAAAACAGAAATAAATAAATAAAACCGATTATTATAAATTTAAATATAACAGGAAAATTCAATCTAAAACATGAAAAATAACATGTACACAAGCAGCAGGACACTGGATTGTCTAAAAATATCGTTGCCCTAATTTTTTGCTCAGTTGCATGAAAACTAACTAAACATACAGAATTAGCCCTAGGCCTAACCCTAGCCAAAACCCTAGCAAGTGAATACAAATTTGAATTAAGATAAAAACAAAACAAAACATATATATAAAACTAACATTGTAAGTAACGTCGGGCTTCTCCGACTGGCTGAGCAGAGAAATACTGGAATCAGCTTCCGGCGGAAGAACGTCAACAAGGGCATTAGAATGGCGGTGGAGAGCAACTGAAGCGGACGGTTTCAACAACTCCCGATTAATAGTGCTAAGAATCCTGACATAGTAATTGGAGCCGGTGGTGGATCCGACGATGCCGTTGTTCTGGTCCACCATCTCCATGAACTGACCGATTACTAACGGCACTGACTGGATCCGCTTCACCTCCTCCTGCGCGCGTAGCAGTTCACGCTTCAAGTTCTTTTGCTCATCTTTCACGTACTCTTCTTGGATATCGATGAACTCGAGCTGCCGTTGTAGGGATTTCAGTCGGCTGTAGAGGTCGTCTTCGTCTGTCCCCGTCCACTGCTCATTTATATCGGATCTTGTTGAAGGCGGCGGCTCCGATATTAGCTTCCGGTCTAGAACCAACGCTGACGCTGCCATTGTTGATTTAGAGACACACCAGCAAGAAAGTCGAATTGATAATCTGCAAATACGATGTCGTTAAATAAATAGTCGATGGAAAGACAACCGACCAGAGTTGAGGTTGAGGATTCAATTGGGTTCGGGCTCGGGTTCAAGATATTTCTGATTTATATATTTATTTTTCACTCTCTCTCAAATAGGTTCCTAATTCATATGAAAATAACCGTAATACCCCTCAAGTGCTCTACTTACAAACTTATGTAATTTCGGATACTTCGGTAATTTTAAATAATTGTGAGAGAACACTCGAAAATCAAGAGGGATTCGATTCGTATATTGGGTTGGGCTGTTTATGACCCAAGCCCACAACGGGTATGTTTTTCTTGTTGAAAGTTGAAAATTGAGGTGAAAAATTACGGGTGTATTTTTTTTTTTTTTTTAATATTTTGATAGGTGGAGAAAATTTAAAAACTTTCGTTTTTTAAAAATTCAGTTTTAAAAAAATCATAACTTAATCATCTTAAATTTCTATGATTTATCTGTTGGGCGGTTGTGGGATCCATAGGGTCGGATCGGTGCCTCGCGCAACGGAAGTTGGTCTAATCCGTATATCAAGTATAAGTGTATTTTTAAATAATTTAATGAAATACTATATTCCATTACGAGTATATAAGAAAAAACCGAGGCTTAATCAAAGTTCGGAAACTCAAAACGGACAAAAACAAAATTCAGCACACGATGTGCGCACACACTGCGCGCCGTGCGTGGGCAGCATTCAGACCATTTTTTATTTTTTTATTTGATGCTTTAAAAGTTTTATTTTCCTTCAGCTCTCTGGAAACAGAGAGCCGAAGGAAATAGAATTTTTAACCCTACTTGATTCTAAACTTTCATAAACACTTCATGTTGATGGTATTTTCAGATCTCATGTTAGTTTAGGAATACGCCAGGGGTAGGAGGGTAAAATTCCCTCCTTGGTCAAAATCATTAAAAAGCCGACCCGACCACATGAGTGAGAGGCCGAGCACTTGATGGTAGGTGACCGACCACTTCGGTTCGGATTACCGAGCATTATCAGAACGGTGGCAGCATTCTCAGTTCAAAAGACTATAATGACCGACCTCCTGGGGACCGACCATATAGCGAGGCGTAATCAGGAAGGTAGAGCATCCTATTTTCTCGGATGAGGAGACAAGTTATCCTACTTTCACGGGGAGAACTGATGAAATCAGTCTCTTAATAGGACAAAATGAATAAAGATAGTTTGAAGTTAGGAAACCTTGTGGAAGAAGGAGATTGACTCAACTGGGAACCCTTGTAAAAGAAGGAATCTGATTTCTGTATTATTATAAATAGAAGGGTAGAGTATGTGCAAAGAGAGGATAATCATTATTGTGAGACTTGTAAACAAAAGAGAGATCGGAGAAGCATATCTCAGTAATAAAAGTATCATCCGTTTTGTGCCTGTGGACATAGGTGAGATCTGATCCGCCGAACCACGTTAAATCTCCTTGTTGATTGGTGTATTTATCTGTCTTTTGCTAAATTTGCTTTTGGTTTCCCCTTAACCGAACAAATTCACTATTGAGGGAGGATTATCTCGGGAGTAATATTCCCATATTGCCCTGAGACCAAAATCAGCCGTCAACAGTTGGCGCCGTCTGTGGGGAATTTCGCAACAAAAAGCAGTTCACGAAAAAGACAATGTCAGAAGACGGAAATCATCAGTCATCAGGGAGTCTAACTACGGAATGGATGAAAAAAATGGAAGAAAGCATGAAATCCATGATAGATCGACTGGAGAGAATGGAAGGAATGAACAACGAGAGACCGGAAGTCGGGACCAGCCGAAGAAAAGGTGAAAAAGCAGTAGGTGATGAGTGGTATTTATATCACTATTTCCCACTCATTTAACTTAATATTTTGTATAGTTTCTTGAGTTTTATGAACGTTTTGATGTGTTTTATTGTTATTTTGCAGATAAATAAAGTTTGGACAGCACTGGAGGCAATTTGGGGCAAAACCGGACAAAAATGCGTCAACCGGGTTATTTTCGTCTTCTGCGCGTCGCGACGCTGAATCACTGCGCGCCGCGACGCCCAGCGTGTGCCGGTTCTGCTAAAATGCGCCATGGTCAACGGGTCAACAATTTGAAAAGTTTGACTTTGCTAAAATGCGCCGTGACACGTGTCACCATCACATCCGATCTGCTAACGTGCGCCGTGCCACGTGTCATCATCATATGCTGCCGACACTCAGACTTGACACGTGTCGCCTCGTCATCAGCCATGTCATCGGTCAACGAGTCAACTTCGCCATGTGTCAAGCCACGTCATCAGACACGTCACAAGGTCAACAGAGTCAACGTGCCACGTCAGCCTCAGCCAATCAGAGCTTGACACGTGTCGCCACGTGTCGCAATCCCATTGTGCCGACAAGTCAACAGTCAGCCGCCGCGCCACGTCATCGCCACGTCATCAATGACGTCATCACAATCATTGAGTCTTAGCCGCCTTGACACGTGTCGCGTGAATAGTCAGCCGCCTTGCTACGTGTCGTCTCCTCAGCGTGCCACGTCGACAAATCTAGCGTCGCGACGCTGATCTCCTTGGCGTCGCGACGCCAGAACAGTGAAAATTCTGCCTATAAATTCAGCGCGAATTTCAGAATTTCAAAACACCTTTCTCTCTCTTGATTTCTCTCTCTAGAGAGAGTTTCTCTCTCTAGAATTTTTATTTTTATTTTTTAGTTTTTTTTATTTTAGTTTTGTAAATAATTTAATTACTTTTTGTAATAATAGTAATTTAATTTTTACTTTTTACAGTTTTTACTATTCACCATGTTGAAATAATTTCCTCAGCTAGGGTGAAAGGTAATTCTTCTACTATTGCTATTTAGATTAATCTCCCTTAAAAATAATATATTAACTAATTAAAATATTGACTTAATAAGGAATACCGCTATATTGGTCGGTTGGTAATGTAATTTTAATCTGTTTTAAACCTGACTAATCAAGGATACCGCCAGACTGGTCGGTTGGTAAATTTATTTTTGGTTCCGCCTTAATGGCTGGTTGGACTTAATTTGACTTAATCAGGATACCGCCAGACTGGTCGGTTGGTAAATTTAACACAAGTTTATATATTATTTTATGGGAGATATCTAAATTAGTAGTAGTAAAAGTAATTCCTTTTACCTTAGCATTTTATTTTATTGTAATTTACTTTTCAGCATTTTTATTTTATGTATTTATTTTTTATAGTCCTAGTTATGTTTTAATTAATTAGGGGTTATGATGGCTTTTAATATCACCGGTTTATAAGGGATTATTTTATAGTTGAGTAATTTAAAGGTTTATTTATTAAGTCTTAAGCTTAATGTTTCTTGTTGTCTGATCACCAATAAGATTGATATGGTAAATCTAAAATGAACTAGACATAGGGATTTTAGGTTTCAGCCTTAGACTTAATAGCCCACGATCTTCCTTGAGGATAGATAACCCTTTAATAGATTTCCTTACAGGATAGGAATATACCTGTCGGGCGGGGGTAGCCATAATTGGAACTTAAACTTAATGAATCCAGATAATTTGGTTGACATAGACATATGGTTCAATTGGGTTAAACTGGGTATTTGTGTCTGACCATCGACAGAGGCTTACACATAATTTAGTGTTCCAGGTTAATAAATCAATATATTACCAACTTTAAGATAACCACTTCATCTTTAAATGATATTAAAAGAAATCACAACCTAGATCTTTGTGTATTTTGTTATTTTCCTTAGTATTTTATTTTATCTTTTTATTATTTATTTATAACCACTTTCAACCAATCAAACAATCATTCCCTTCTCCCTTTAATTAGATATTTGTAATTAAATAGATTCAATAATTAATAACAACAGTAGAAATTAAGTCCTCGTGGGATCGATATTTTTATACTACTTGAACGATACGTGCGCTTGCGTTATACGTGTGTGTTTACGCCGGTCAAGTTTTTGGCGCCGTTGCCGGGGACTTATATTTCTTGAGTTGTTAATTTTGAAGCTATCTAATTTACTTGTATCTAATTTTCTTTATTTTTATCTGTAATTTTTATTTCTTTCTTTTGATTTCAGGTGACTTAAAATGGAACATTGCTGGGAGATTGAGAAATTAAGAGCCTTACAAGAAGATACACCCCACATCTGGGAGCAACAGTCCGGTTTTCTGAGGCATGTTGTCGAGCCCAATGATTATCACTGGATACCAGAACCAAGCAACACTACATTTGCTCAACCAAATTCAATGTGGATATGTGACATATGTAATGGTGACCACCCGAGCGATTATTGCGAATACAACTACCATCCAGGGTGGCAGAACTATCAAGATCCTACATGGTACGAAGAACCATCACATTTCACAGAATCACATTTTCCATCTTATCCACCATCTTCCTTCGATCCTTATCAAGAACCAGAACCATCCGAGGAAGATCAATTGATTCACATGTTCAAAGAACAGACAGCTCGATTTGATGCACAATTTCAGAGTCAAACAGAATCCATACAGAGAATGACAGATCAGATCAGACAATTAACAGAAAACCAGAACTATATACCTCAAGAACCATTTCCAGATGACACTGATGAAGCCTTCGAATACACAATCATTTCACAATGACACTTCAACAGAGGAGGAGGCTGAGCAGTATCAACAATCAGATGTATCAGTTCAGGAACTTGAACCGGCAAAGTCTCGATTTGATTTCTATTATTCAGATTCTGACGAGGATGAAGCTGAAATATTTGTACCAACTGCATCAAACAATTGAGGATGGAATTCTGTATCCTCAAAACGAAGATCTTGAGATTCCATTTCACAAATGTTTGAAGAAGATCAACTTGAGCCATCCAATCCAGTCATATCAGAGGATGAAGACCTAAAATCTAACATTTCTTTTCATTCTCAGGTTGACAATTTTGAAACATGTATTTCACAGATGACAGATGAAGAGCTGAATGCAGAAATTTTCAAATACATCTGTGAAGAAAAGGTGGAGCTAGAAACAGAGCAAATGGAGGAGCAACTGTCAGAACTTAATAAAAATCCAGAGCATTCAGGAAAAACATCGCTGTTTTGGGGAGTACAAATCAAAGATATCACCCAGAAGTTTGACAGAATGGAACTTCCATTCCAAGTCAAACACCATACGAGACCTCCTGATTTTCTTTCTTTCTTTTCAGGTACTACTGGAGCAACAAAGATTAAAAAGGTGGCACGAGCACTGAATGAAACAAAATATTTTTGCCACTTTACCGTTGGAAGAGACCCTTAAAAGCAACGCTCACGGAATTGTCTGTAATCGGACATCCAAAACGACACTGAAACCTCCTTAACAGATAAATTTCAGTCACGTCTGGCTGAAGACGAAAAATTTAGCGCTAGCAGGGAGGCAACCCATGCAATTTGTTGTAATTTATTTTTCATATTTTGTGTGAACTTTTTAATTTGTGTGAGTTTTGCAGGAAAAATTAAAATGGAATTTATCAGGACAAAGCAAGCCAGTACAAGCGGGATTTTCACAATAAAAATTTGACAAAATCACGAAGATACAAAGTTGATCCAGGAGACGACCGAGTAAAAAGACACTTCTTAAGAGGCGTCCTATGGATTTATCCGTCGCAAGACATGGTTTTGCCAAAAAAAAAAAAAAAAAAAAAAAAAAATATTCAGCGTCGCGACGCTGACTCGAAATCAGAGACATAAGCAGGGCACTGGCAGCATCTCCTTTCACTTTTCACTTCTTCTTCTTCCTCAAAACACAATCACCGAGCCGGCCAACCAGAAACCCTAGCCGAAACCGCCACTGCCTAGCCCTCATCGCCCAAACCGCAACCACTCACCGAGAACAACAAAACCAAGATCCATCAGCCATCATCAAACCGAGATCCAAACTGACCACAACCGCAACAAGAACAAACCATCGCGAGCCACCAAACACTTCCTTCGCCGAGCCTTCTCCAGCCAAGAACAATCACGCACAAACCGTGAACCTCCATTGTGACCATCACCTTCGCCACAGCCGAGATCTACCAGAAACCAGAAACCCACCATGGCCGAGCCTATCACCAAGATCCATCAAGGCTCACTTAGAACAGCCATCACCACCGCGAGCCACTACCTTCATCACACCGTGACCGAGCCCAACCTTCGCCGAGTCAAAACCGAATCCACCAAGCCACTGCCGTGTATCTTCATCACTGCCGAGCCGAGACCCACCACCGTGATCCACTGCCAAAACCGACCAAAGCCGAGATACCCACACCGTGAATCACCAAGACAGTCACCAAACCCACGATCAAAACCTTCCATAATCAGATCTGATTTTTGTGGATAATTTGTGTGGTTAATTTTGAAATTGAATGTTACAGGTTTTGAAATTTTGGCAGTAAAAGGGGGATAATCGAAAAATTGAATGAGTTTGTGGTTGATTTTGTTGAAATTGGAGGATTGTGAATTTGGAAGTTTAGCGGTGAATAACTGGCTGAATTCTGAGTTTAGAAATTGCCAGATCGATGGAATTTGGTAGAATTGGGGGCGAAGAAATTGAGTTTGATATTTGGAGTTTGGTTGTGGCATTTGATAGATTTAGGTTGTGTTGGATAATCAAAAATTCAGGGGAGACTCTGTCGGATTTTTCTGAAAAATACCAAAGTTGGGATTTGATTGGTGATAATTTTTTAAGGTAAATTTTGGGGAAATTTTGAGATTTTAGAAGTGATTCTGCCAAAATTTTTAATGAAAAATGGTCAAATAGCAATTATGGTAAGAACCGTAATTTGGGCATAAATCTTAAAAGGTAATTTTTCCTGTAAAATTTCAGCTGATCAGGTATGATTTTCTACACTCTTCTTCTACTTTTTAAGACATTGGGGACAATGTCTCATTTAGGTTTGGGGGAGGGATTTAGTTGATTAATACCTTGTTTTTAGTAGTATGTTATTTTTATTTTTAGTTCAAAATTTTTAATAAAATACAAAAAAATTGAAAAATTTTCAAAAATTACAAAAATATTTTGCAATTTTGTGTTTTTATTTTGACTAAAAAGGTGGAATTGGTAAAAGATAGCCGAGTAAGGAATTTCCACTCCTGAGACGTATCTCAAACCTATTTCGAAACAAGTTAATTTTTGTTTATTTCCTTTTTAATTATTTAATTTGTGAATTCTCCATAAATCTGACTAAAATGAATCTTCATATGTTCAGTTGACAGGTATTATGAACTTACATGGAAACATACGGACATGAGCTAAAATTGAAAAGTTTGTAATATTCCGTGCTATAGTTAATTGGAGGAAGCATCTCTAATAGTGATGGAGTAAAAAAAAAAAAAAAAAAAAAAAAAAAAAAAAAAAAACGTCCGAGATCCGAGTTATTAATCTGTAAGGGTATTTTAATACCTAGTGCCCTAAAACCAACTGGTTTGGGAGTCATTGGCCCAAAGCTCGCTACATGGATCGAAGATGCTGCAAAAATATATATATATCTGAAGTCTGAGTAATTAAGTTCGTAGGGGTGTCTTAACACCTGGTGCCCTAAAGCCAACTGGTTTGGGAGCCACCGACCCAAAGCTCGCTACATAGACGGAAGGTATTGTATAAAAATAAAAAATAGAGAAAAAAATCAAAGAAAAAATCAGAAAAATCAGAAAATTATTCCATTGCTACAAAAAGGTGTGAAATTTGATAGAACTTTAGGACAAAAATATTACTCTATTATCAACTGCACTTATGACTGTTGTGGGCAAAAATGAAATGATTAATATTTTGTTAGCTGAGTATATGAAGAATGGTAAAAAATAAACGGAGAATTTACTTATTCGGTAATTTAGAAAGAAACAAAACAACTAGTAACTTGGAGTAGAATTTTCACCTGATTAGTCACTTTCTTTCTTTCTTTATTCTCTTTTCGCTTGTCTTTTTGCTTTTGTGTGCATTAGTTTTAATACCTTTTTACTTTTGTAAAATGTTTGTGGGTATCATTGCTGTAAGCCCTCACGAGACTACACTCGTCCACTAGGGACACCTAGGGGTTTAAAGGCTTGTTGCATATGCTAAATGTAACCGTGATCCCTACGAAAGTGGCTTAGTTAAATTTTATTATGTTATTTTATATTTTGCTCGAGGACTAGCAAAATGTTAGGTTTGGGGGTGTGATGAGTGGTATTTATATCACTATTTCCCACTCATTTAACTTAATATTTTGTATAGTTTCTTGAGTTTATGAACGTTTTGATGTGTTTTATTGTTATTTTGCAGATAAATAAAGTTTGGACAGCACTGGAGGCAATTTGGGGCAAAACCGGACAAAAATGCGTCAACGGGGTATTTTCGTCTTCTGCGCGTCGCGACGCTGAATCACTGCGCGCCGCGACGCCCAGCGTGTGCCGGTTCTGCTAAAATGCGCCATGGTCAACGGGTCAACAATTTGAAAAGTTTGACTTTGCTAAAATGCGCCGTGACACGTGTCACCATCACATCCGATCTGCTAACGTGCGCCGTGCCACGTGTCATCATCATATGCTGCCGACACTCAGACTTGACACGTGTCGCCTCGTCATCAGCCATGTCATCGGTCAACGAGTCAACTTCGCCATGTGTCAAGCCACGTCATCAGACACGTCACAAGTCAACAGAGTCAACGTGCCACGTCAGCCTCAGCCAATCAGAGCTTGACACGTGTCGCCACGTGTCGCAATCCCATTGTGCCGACAAGTCAACAGTCAGCCGCCGCGCCACGTCATCGCCACGTCATCAATGACGTCATCACAATCATTGAGTCTTAGCCGCCTTGACACGTGTCGCGTGAATAGTCAGCCGCCTTGCTACGTGTCGTCTCCTCAGCGTGCCACGTCGACAAAT
>SKCR01039921.1:0-165871 GCA_019454045.1 Zanthoxylum bungeanum
AAAAGCTTTTTTGAAAGCTTGAATGACTAATATCATTATTTTAAGTGTTTGGTATTTGGCTTGACTTTTTGTAAAGCAAAAAGTTGTGTATATGATTTTAGAAATCTATTACAAAATACAACACACAATTCTCTCCAAAACTCTCTCCTCTCTCTCACGCCCTTTGGGCATTTTCTTTCTCTTTTACTGTAGTTTGTCGTGAGCTCAAGGGAAGAAAGAGTGAAGATTTTGTTGCAAAATCAATGTGCTAGCACACTTTAGGAGACATACGAAGGTGATAGGGAAACCCACCCGCGAGTTTGGAACCATATCACGAAAGCTTGGAGCTTGGAGCTTGGATCAAAGCTAATTTCAGGACTGAAAAATATGCCACTGCCGAGCACCTTGGAGGAGCAGAAAATGATTTTGTTCATTGCCGCGTCGCTCAACCGATCGATGTGAGTATTCCGCAACTCCCTCGTGTATTCGCACTTATTTTCAATGCTTGAAATGATCTTGGGATGCTTAGCAAACTCCAACAGGGCAGACACAGTTCCAGCCTCAGGCCTAGCACGTGACATCCGATACTGAATCGCAATACACAATACTATGTAAACTACATCTGATACAAATTATATATTCCTTTAAGTCTATTTCTGGAGAATTGGGTAGGCACGATGCTTTGCTAGAAGCCAACCATGTCTCGTAAATCGGCAAAAACGTAGTACTAGGTACGTACGTGTTCGGATAGTCCGATGACCAGATTTACTACCAACATATCCAGGGATCTCATGGGTCACTTCCCGAATATTCACCGATGATGTATGACTCTCACATAATTAATCTGGGTTAATTTAAGAGATAGAAAATTAATCTATGATTAATTACGGAGAATTTTATCTGGGATAAAATTCAATTAAAAGAGAGAGAACGATTAATTTGGAATTAATCGATAAAATAATATATTCGATATATTATACGAAATTAGATTTCGACGAGGAATTAAAATTAGAGTTTAATTTGGGCGAACGAGTTAATTTAGAATTAATTCGCTAGCGATGTGATTAGTAATTTTGCTAGGTATAATTATTTAATTAAATTTGATTTTATTACGTCGCAACGGAAAATTCGTTAATTCGGAATTAGCGAACCCGGGCCAGGAGTGTTTGCGGGCCCACTCGGATTTTGAATCAAGTGGTGCCCACAAGTCACATCACGCGTCACATCATTAGTCACTCAAGTGATGGAAGTCTTGTCACTTTTTGGTGATTGACATCTTGTCACTCTTTGATTGATGTGAGTTGTTGAAGGCATTAATGCCTTGTACCAATTTTTTGTAAAATTGCAAATGGAATATCTTTTATTTGATTTTTTAAATCAAAAACATACAACACACTCATCTCTTTTTCCCTCCCTCACTCTCGGCATTGTGCCAAAATTTTCTCTCCATTCTTGGCTTGGCCGAGACACACACAAGGAGAAGGGAAAAACAATTTGTTGCAAATTTTTTCCAAGTGCTAGCACACTAAAGAGATCATTCAAAGGTGATAGGGAAACCCATCTATGAGCTTGGAATCAATACTCAAAGCTTGGAGCTTGAAGATCAACACAAGGAGCACAACAAAGGGCTTGGCCGAAACTTCAAGGAGCAAATTTTGTGTTCATCGCATCCAAGAGTCGATCGTTGTAAGTATAATTTCCGCTATACTTCTTCTTGTATTCACATATTTCTTGCTTAATTTGATCTTGGTTTGACCTAAAAACCCAAAATGGTATCATAGCGGTTATTAAGCATGAAATTGAATTTATGGTTCTTAACTTTAATTTGGGTATTTTTTATTTGAGCATGTTTTATTCAAATTGTTTGTTTGAGCATGCTTATAATATGTTAACTTTGAGTTGTGCATGATCAATTTGAAGAAAAAAATTAATTAGATTAATTTTCCCCAAATTTAAGGCTTGGCCGAATATGTGAAGGAACCCTAGCTCTGGGTGATTTTTGAATTTTAGACAATTGGATATGTTTAAAATGCATGGGATATATTAGTTTGTGAAATAATTGGATTGAAATCAAAATTGATATAAAAAGTCCCCTAATTGCCGAGAGCTTAAGAGCATGTTGGGATTGATTTGGCTTCAATTATGTTAGACATAATTGATTAATTAAAGCATGATTAATTGTGTAAATTGGTATTTTGGGAATGTTGATTTAAATAATTAATTATGGCTAATACACTTTAATTATTAAATTGTGAAATTTGGAATGTTGTGATTTAATTAATTGGGCTTAATTTGGAATTGGGCTAAAAAATGTTGTATTTTGGCTTAATGGGCTTGGTTGGGGCCAGTTTGGTTTAGGATAATTGGTTGGATCCAATTGGGCCTAAAACCATTTCCATAAAGTCCAAATATAATAAAATGGGCCTATAAAATTTTAATTGGGCCTAATGGGCCTAAATTGAATTTTGGCAAAGGGTGATTCCTTATTGGGCTTTGGTTGCCAAAGTCCATGCCTTATAAATTAATTGAAAGCCCATTGGACTTTAATTAAATTGACATTGGATGTTAAATTGGGCTTTGAGACCCGTAAAGATTAGATTTAGAATCTAAGTCGCAAAGGCTCATTAATAAGTGTAATTATTTAATTTAGAATTAAATAAAGAATTAGTATTGAATACAAATTAAATTGGGATTTTAAATTGTAGTTTGATATAATTCAAGATTCGTATTTTGAGTCCTTATTCTTAAACGAGTTGGACTCGCGTAAATCAAATCATTGTTTGAACATTGGATGGTCATTAATTTCAGATTAATTAATTGGATTAGATTGATTGATAACATGCTTTGTGTGAATACATGGATGTGATGTATGAATAATGTATATCGGATGGATATTAGATGGGTGAGGGCAATTTTGGAAATTGTTGTAATAAATTTAGAATTTATTAATTGGACCGCGTGTCCGCCTATTACCCTCTTGATTCTTTGTATTTCTCTTGTTGGACAATTATGACCCATAGCATCACTATTTATACAAAACATGGTGTTGTTGTACAAATTAACTATGTGACAAAGGAAATTGCTCTTTTATCATTTGTAATTGGATTATCGGGATATATAAATGATAAAAGTCCATATGATTAGTTCTGGATTAATAAGATATGAGACAGTATAAATCCACTAAGGTTTAATCATTAAAACATCTATAGTCGTAGTATTATCGAGATTAGACATCGATAATGCGGAATAGACTAGTATTGCACTTGTGCGTGTGTAGGACACAGAACTTGACGACGCTGTTCTAGACTCGCGGTCTAGTTATGGAGTACGAAATAACATGGAGTCGCCACCCGGAGTGAACCGGGACAAATTTAAGGCTTTAGGCCGCACTCACCCCTCGCAAGGGAAGACCTCAAACAGTTGGGTTCGGAATGGTCCCTTACTTATGTCACTTGTGATGATATGATTTGTGCAATTAATCAACCGAGTCTACTCAAATTCATGCTCAAGGGTAACCTATGTCTAATATGCATTTATCAAAATAACTCTTAATCTAAGTTTGCATGCTTGGAAAGTAAGTCATTAAACGGTAAACACACAATAGCACACAACGAGCAGTTGAACCATTGAACTAAAATAAACAAATAACCATTTACAATAAACATAAACTAACAAAATATCTGGCGTTAAAATAATATAATCATGCTTTAATAACAAATAAATAACCTACGAACTACAACATGCTCAAACACAAGTTTGGATGAGACGAATACGTGTCTCTTAAGTGGTACGTGGCGTTGTATCCCGAGTGCAGACCGCAATACCGTCCATTCGGAATCGGCTACGGAATTTACGTCCGGGTTTCCATCCGATACACTACAAAAGGGAACACATATCCCGCTCATCCAACAATCACATCATGCTCCAAACGACTCTCATGCAATAATATTCTTAAAATAAATAAATTAAAACGAAAGATATGAGTGAAAAGGTGCCCTCAGGTCTAACCTCTTTTGTCGTCTCAGAAAGGGCGTTACACGGCCGTCGGAAGGGTTGATCTCCGCAAATTTCTGGTTCACTAATCCAATGTTTTTCCTCGTTGTTTCGCTGTTTTAGACTGCTGTTTTCACTCTGTTTCGCTACTGTTTTTGTTGTATTTTCGTGTCACTGTTTTTGGTAATTAGGGGACTGTGTTTTACGGTTCTTTAAGGGTATTGGGGCTGTGTTTTGTCACTGCTTTGGGGGCAATTTTTGGACTATTTTTTTAGTGAAGTTTTAGGGCTGTTTGGGGGGAATTTGTGGTAGTAAAGTGAGCAATTTATTTAGGAGGCAGTGGGCATGTGGCAGCTTTAGCGTGAGGTCATGAGGCGTGATTGACTGGAGGCGAGAGAGTGTGTGAGGGACGTGGCTTGCGTGAGTTGAGGGCAAGGTGTGAGGACGTGAGTGGGCTTTGTTGGCAGGCTAATGGGCAGTTAACGTGAAGCTTGGTTTGTTAAGAGGCAGTGTTGTGGTGCGCAGGGCTAGCGTGATGAACGAAGGGCTTCACGTGAGTGGGGAGATATGTGGCGTTTGAAAGGAGATTTTGGTGAAGGTCAGTTCCGTTAAAGGGCAGGTTTTATTTTTTGAGTGGAGAGGCACAACGTGAAGGCTTATATCACTTGGCGTGAGGCAGCTTTTGGTGTGAGGCAGGTGGCGCAAGGTGAAGGCTGATTTGCGTCGGTGAGCTGTATTGAGGGTAGTGGACGTGGCTCTATGTGGGCTGTTATTGACGTGCTGAAGCAAGGGATTTGAGGCGTTGAGTGCTAGTGGGGTTTGTGGACTACACGTGAAGAAGGCAGGCGTGAGGGGCTGCTATGTGTATGGTTGGTGAGTGGAGGCTATGTGCGCAATTGGTTTATTGAAGCGGCAATGTGTGACTGGTTTTGTGGCGTGATGGGGCAGTTACTTACGTGAAGGGCTGAGCGTGTGGCTTGGTATGTTATGCTTAGCGTGGGTGGATTGAAGGTTAGTGAGGGTTATGGGTAGTGGCTGATGCGTTGATGAGGGGAGCAAGTCTGCGTGAGAGTCAATTGGCTGATTTGTGAGGCTTGTTATTTGAAGGCAGCGAGCGGTATGAAGGGTAATTATGCGGCAATTTGTTTATGAGCTTGAAGGGCAGGTGGCGAGTTGTGAAGGAGGCTGAGTGTTAGGGGGGCAGATGGCGTGAGGGCAGGTGGCGTTTAAGGGTCCTTGGTGCGTGATAGTGGGCGTGAAGGCAGGGTTTTGTGCGTGAAGAATGGGCGTGAGGGCAGGCTGTGAAGGTTGATGCGTGAGGGTTGGTGAGCAAAGGGGGCAAGGTGAGCGTGTGTGTGCTGCTGAGGTGCGGGGTACTTACTTGGTTGCCGAGTTGTGATGTGTTGTAGTATGAGTTGGCCGAGAGGGGAGAGAAGGGCAGGTTTAGGGTTATTATTTTGTGTGAGTCTGCTGGCCAGGGTTTTGAATGTGTGGAGATGGGTTATTTTTATAGGCAATGAGATGGGTTTTACCTTGTTGGGAATGAATCAAATTTGTGTATTAATTATGAGATATTTTAATTTAGTATGTGATAGGGAAAATCTTTTAATTAAGGAAGTGATTTGATTTATTCTTTTTAGTTAGGATATGATTTATTTAAATTGGTAGGTGATTTAATTAAATTAGGAATGTGATTTAGTTTTAGGAAAGGGATTTAATTTAATTTAGGAAGGAGATTTAATTTGTGAAATGTGTTTTAATTTAATTTAATTTTGTTTTAATTATTTAATTTGTGAGATGTTTTGAAATGTTTTAATTGTTTAATTGTGAGATGTGATTTATGGGTTTGGTGTGTTTTAAAACAGAGGTCCAACAAGCAACCCGAAGCCAACAACGAGGTTAAATCTGACAAAATACTAATTCCCAACTTTACCCTTCCAACGTCCATTTCCCGCGGCTTTCACAACTAAAGAGGTAGTGTCTCCATACGAGACTCATCATCGGGCTAATAAGCAAAAATGCAATGCCTACAGTCGCCCCACTTTGATGGGACTTGTGCAGTGTGTGACAATGACAATTCCTATCAAAGTACGTACAATGCATTTTTTACTTACCTGGCTCGCCAGCTGTCACCTGGTCTGCCTGCTGCTTTGAACTGAGTTGATATGGTGGCGAGGTGCCTCGACCCCTGAGCTTTGTTCCCGAACCACCGAATGTGAACTGTGCTGATGATGCAGTGGGCCCTCGATCCTGGGACGCATCCCGAAACTGCAACTGATGTGTGGGCCCTCGACCCTGGGACACATCCTAAAAGTGATGATGAATGAATTCTTGGCTTGCCAGCTGCCACCTGACTTGCCTGCTGTTTTGAACTGAATTGATTATATGATGGCGAGGTGCCTCGACCTCTGGGCTTTGTTCCCGAATCACTGAATGTGAACTGTGATGATGATGCAGTGGGCCCTCGACACTGGGACGCATCCCGGAACTGCTAATGACAACGGGGGCACCTCGACCCTCGAACTGATGATGTAGTGGTCACCTCGACCCTGGGTACGCATCTCGACCCGGATCTACAAACGACAACGGGGGCACCTCGACCCTGGGCACGCATCTCGACCCAATACTGCCGACAATAGGGACCTCGCCCTGAATATGATGATGTAGTGGGCACCTCGACCCTGGTACGCATCTCGACCGAACAACGGACAACGACAACGGGGGCACGCATCTCGACCATGGGCACGCATCTCGACCCAAATAACGCTGATAATAGGGACCTCGCCCTGAATATGATGATGTAGTAGGCACCTCGACCCTGGGTACGCATCTGGACCCGGAACTACAAACGACAACGGGGGCACGCATCTCGACCCTGGGCACGCATCTCGACCCAATACCGCTGACAATAGGGACCTCGCCCTGAATATGATGATGTAGTGGGCACCTCGACCCTGGGCACGCATCTCGACCCGGAACTACAAACGACAACGGGGGCACGCATCTCGACCCTGGGCATGCATCTCGACCAATACCGCTGACAATAGGGACCTCGCCCTGAATACGAAGATCTGGTTATGCTAACCCCGTACCTAGGGTGTCACAGATATGAAGATGGTCCATTTCCGAAACGTGCTCCATTTCCGGAGTGCCATTTTCGGCATGCTAAACCCCATTTCCGAGGCATCCCTGATGTGATGATGGTCCATTTCCGAACCGAGTTGATAAAGTGGGCATCGACCCTGGGATTCATTCCCAAAAACTGCTAGTGAAGTGGGCATCGGCCCTGGGATTCATTCTCTGGATTAAATTCTGACGATGTGGGCCTCGGCCCTGGGATTCATTCCCTGGATGCATTCCAAAATTCTGGCGATGTGGGATTCATTCCCCTGGGATTCATTCCCGATTGTGTTGATGTGGGCCTCGGCCCTGGGATTCATTCCCTGGATTCATTCCAAAACTTTGCTGATGTGGGCCTCGGCCCTGGGATTCGTTCCCTGGATTCATTCCAAAATTCTGCTGATGTGGGCCTCGGCCCTGGGATTCATTCCCTGGATTGATTCCAAAACTCTGCTGATGTGGGCCTCGACCCTGGGATTCGTTCCCTGGATTCATTCCAAAATTCTGCTGATATGGGCCTCGGCCCTGGGATTCATTCCCTGGATTCATTCCAAATTCTGATGATGTGGGCCTCGGCCTTGGGATTCATTCCCTGGATTCATTCCAAAACTCTGCTGATGTGTCTCTATACCCGAAGTGTCGTACCTGGAAAACTGATCTGATGTAATGTGGGCCTCGCCCCCAGAATGCCAAACCCGACAGAACTGATCTAATGTAATGTGTGCCTCGCCCCCAGGATGCCATATCCGTTAGAAACTGATCTGATGCCAATGATGTGGGCCTCGCCCTCAGATGATGCTGATGTGGGCCTCGACCCTAGGACGCATCCCCAAAACTGATACTGATGATGTGTGGGCCTCAACCCTGAACTGATACTGATAATGATGTAGGCCTCGCCCCCAGACTGGTACTGATGTGGGCCTTGCCCCAAACTGATATGGGCTTCGCCCCAAACTGATACTAATGTATGGACCTCGGCCCTGAGACTCATCCCTATTGATACTGATGTAATGGTTCATTCCTGAACTGTGTTGTGAGGTGGTCCATTCCTGAACCGTGCTGAATGTGGGATTTATTCCCTGGGCTTCATTTCTGAAACTGGTGATAATGTGGGCCTCGACCCTGAGTTGATACTGATGTAGGCCTCGCCCCGAACTGATATTGATGTGGGCCTCGCCCCCAGACTGAAAATGATGTGGACCTCGCCCCAAAATTGATACTGATGTGGGTCTCGCCCCAAACTGATGTGGGCCTCGCCCCAAGCTGATACTGATGTGGGCCTCAACCCCGGGACTCATCCCCAAACGAATACTGATATGGGCCTCGACCCCAAACTGAAACTGATGTGGGCCTCACCCTCATACAGACAATGATGTGGGCCTCCCCACCAGACTGATACTGACGTGGGCCTCGCCCCAAAATTGATACTGATATGGGCCTCAACCCTGGGACTCATCCCCAAAACTACTACTCATGTTGCTGATTCTGGTTGGCTTGTCTTTGCCGCTTTCTTTTTTTCTTCTTTGAACCTGTGAATACAAATCAAACAAAACAAAAAAAGAATGCAAAATACGTTACGTGTATGCATGCATGCATGAATGAATTTCCTATTCCATTGGATTAGGTCTTCCGCCAGTTCTCTAGGTGACTGCTCAGTCTTCTCTCTGGTCTCATGACTCAATATGTTGTTATGTCCCTGATTCACGATGTAGTAGACTAGTCTCCCCCAGTCTTGATTTAGCTTTCTGCTCTCTGCCGTTTGTACTTGGTCAAGATGAACCATATGGTGGGGCCTTCCATATCATCATGATATACCACATGCTACGAAATAGTCCCAATAGTCATACATATCATTGTCCTCAAAGAATGCTCAGTAATGAAACCAGAGAACCTTCAAAACATTCGATGCAACTCAAATCCAAGTCTTTGAATAAATGATCTATGCCAGACTCAAAGTGTGTGTGTGCAAAGGTTCTTTCACAGCTTAATCCTTAGGTAAGCTAACTTGATGATTTCGTTTCAAAAATCGGATCGATGGGTCAAACCAACCTAGATGTCTTAATTATATTCCGTAATTGCTTTTCCATGCTCAATGTAGTATGGCTTTATCTCTCTTTTCCTTTGTCTCTCATTTTTCTTTTCATTTTGAACTTCATTTTTTTTCTCTTTTTTTTTCTTCTTTTTTTTTCTTCTTTTTTTTTTCAACACACCTACCCTTTAAGGTAGCATTTGTCCTCATGGTGGTCCTAATACTCACCCATGGGTAGCTTCACGCTTATCGGTTATATGTGGTTCAATTCTTTTCTTTAGAGACTTTTTTAAAATTTTCAACCATACCACACATCATAATATAAGCAAATCAAGATAGACATCTAAGCAAACAGTCATTCACCGACCTACAATTTCTTCAACTAGTCACTTTGCTAACTACTCAGGTTTTCATTGCTAAGAACCATAATCAAGTGCTTACGAGTCTAACATAGATCAATCACTCAAAGTATCAGATAAAAGCACATCAAGAGTTTATCGTTTCTAAAGTTTCACTCTAAAGCAATCAATTTCATCATCGGACTTATGTCTAACTATCAAAGACTAAAAACAAACAACAATTTTTTTCTTTTTTTCTCTTTTCTTTTTTTTCTTTTTCTTTTTTTTCTTTCTTTTTTCTTTTTTCTTCTTTTTTTTTTCTTTTTTTTTTTCTTCTTTCTTTTTTCTTTTTTTTCTTTTTTTTTTCTCTTTTTTTTTTGAAGGCCCCCCAATGGTCTTTCTATCTCTGCCGTAAATCTCTGTTTCTCGATTTCCTTTTCCCCAATATCCATGTTTTCTAAACTCTTCTTTGACAAGTCTTCTTTTATCCCTAACCCAACGGATATCTGTGATGGCTTTTAAGACACGAGGGTTAACATGATGCATGTATGCATGAGATGCATGTGATGTATAAGACACAATATGAATGGGGTTATCAAAAGCATAAAGGGTGGCCCCTATAGGTCATACAACTATAGTTCACATGTGGGTTTACAGGAGTGTGGACAAAGGCTCTCGTTTGACGAAGGATTACCCACAACTAGGACTCCCCACTCAAGGGTTCAAGCGACCAAGTGAGTGCACCTTTTTTATACCTTACGGTACGTGCCAACGAGTTACAGTGTGTGACTAACTGTCAAATGGATTTCCCGTTGTAGATTCCCCAGAGGGAGGGTAGAGCGAGGCTCTCTTAAGTACCCAAGCCCCTTAGGCTCTTATCGCTTGGTGTCAGGAATAAACAACGAGTCCTCCAAACTAGTCTGTCACAACGAGCTACAAGTAATGATTATCTCGGTGTCTTCACAGCTTTTCCTTATGAAAAGGTAGTGAGTGAAGGAAGACACCCAACCACACAAGTGTAATAGGAGGTTGTGTTTACCGATGGTACGGAGACAGCTTCGCTCTGGATAGACCCCTCGGAATCCCATTGGTAGTATGACTGTGTGTCTATAGGAGTCCGAATCAGGGTAGGTGTATTTGGTCTTAACCTGAGACTTGCACCGCTAATACTTACGACAATCAATATACTTTGGTTTTGGTCGTCCAGGGCTTTAACAGGTTCTGTGTATGCCTCTTCTGGGTATATTGAGAATCGTAGTGTATTGGGTGTGATGTCAAGATGGAAGAATCACTCCAGTCATAGTGGAGATGATGGTCACGTAGGATACGGAACTTGTGCTCCTATATGCTGCAGCTATCGGGATAATATGACAAGGTCATAGTTATCCGATTATAGAGACTAGTTACCAAACATTTGATTTGTGCTTCGTATGAGGCAGACACAATTCCAGCCCCAGACCTAGCATGTGACATCAGATACTGGATCGTAATACGCAATACTACGTATACTACGCCTGATACAGATTACATATTCCTTTAAGAATATTTCTGGAGAATTGGGTAGGCACGGTGCTTTGCTAGAAGCCAACCATGTCTTGTAAATCGGTAAAAATGTAATACTAGGTACGTACGTGTTCGGATATTCTGACGACCGGATTTACTGCCAACATATCCAGGGATCTCATGGGTCGCTTCCCGAAGATTCACCGATGACGTATGACTCGGACATAATTAATCTGGGATTAATTATAAGAGAGGGAAAATTAATCTATGATTAATTACGGAGATATTTTATCTGGGATAAAATATTATTTTAAAGAGAGAGAATGATTAATTTGGAATTAATCGATAAAATAATATATTCGATATATTAAACGAAATTAGATTTCGACGCGGAATTAAAATTGGATTTTAATTCGGGCGAACGAGTTAATTTAGAATTAATTCGCTAGCGACATGAATAGTAATTTTTCTAGGCATAATTATTTAATTAAATTTGATTTAATTACGTCGCAACGGAAAATTCGATAATTCGGAATTAGCGAACCCGAGCCCGGGAGTGTTTGCGAGACCACTCGCATTTTGAATCAAGTGGGGCCCACAAGTCACATCACGCGTCACATCATTAGTTATTCTTGTGATGGAAGTCACATCAACTTTGAGTGACGTGATCCATGTCACTTTTTGTGATTGATGGGGGTGGTTGAAGACTTTAAAGTCTTGTACCAAAATTTTGAATTTTGAAAAATGGTAATTCATTTTTGGTATTTGATTTTTGAAATTAAAAAAACCAAATACATAACAACAAGTCTTCTCTTCTCTCTCTCCCTCTCACGGCCTTGGAGCCATTTTCTCTCAAAAGTTCTCGGCTTGGCCGAGAATAAGAAGAAGCAAAGGGGAAGATTTATGGAAAATTTTTCCAAGATGCTAGCACATCCAAGGGGTCTTACAAAGGTGATAGGGAAACCCATCTATGAGCATGGAATCCACACACAAAGCTTGGAGCTTGGAGATCAAACATGGAGCACAAAGAGGAGCTTGGCCGAGAGCACCATGAAGAAAGTTTGTGTTCTTCGCATCGCAGATCTGATCAAAGTGAGTATTTCTGCAACTTTACTTTGTTGTATTCACACTTTTCATTCGCTTAATTGATCTTGGTTTGACCTAGAAAACCCAACACTCTTCTCACCTATTCCCCTCAATGTAAATGAGGTTTCTTTCGAAGTGTTATGTAATTGGGTAGAAGTAAGATTTGTGCTACCGGGAGAGAGGAAATGGAGAGATTTGTTCTAGGAACAAAATATTTTAAATATCCATCCGCATATCATTATTAATTTATTTATCGCGCCTTATTATGCTTTTAGAATGCATGTTTAAGGGTGTATGATGATACCTAATCAAAGATAATTAATTGGTTGCCAATTACGCGAAAAACCCTCATCAAATATTAAGCGTTTTTCCTTCCATTGAATGATTCATTCTCAAGATCAAAGATTGGCACTGGTTTGATGGACAAAGTCAAGACCTTCGTCCATCGCGGATATGTTTGAATCATGAAGGCTTTGTTCCATATCGCATGTCATGTCCAAGTTGTGATTTTTTGGCCAAAGTCAAGATCACTTCTTGTCCATCGACATCGATTACGAAGCTTTCCAAGGTCAATGGGTCCCGCTTAACTGGAATTATTAAGTTTGTTGTGCCAAAGCCAAGGCTTAGTTGATTCAGAGGAAAAAGGTTAGGGAATATATCGGATATATTGGCATATATTAGATATCTGTTTCGGATTTGGATGTCCACCTACTGGATCTAGGAATTGGATGAGATCCAATTGATCTTAGAGATCTACCTAGTTAATTATCATACAGCTTGTTGGCCAAAGTCAAGGTTGTGTGTTATTCAACGGGATCCTAGCCCACTAGGAAACTAGGTTTCCCGAGTACTCAACAGAGAGTTAGAAGCTCGTCGAAAAATAGTGGGAGGCAAGTATTAAATTTACAATTTCGTCTAGATACTTGCCAATATGCGCTCATTTTTTTTTTCGTCATTACATAAATATATTAGATGGACTAATATTTAATCGTTGTTTTAAATTAAATAGTTGGACTGTATTCAAACTACTTCAATTTATAATTGATTATATAATTGAATTATAGTAATCAATATATTTGAATTTAACCAATTAAATTATAATTGATTATATAGTTAGACTATATTAATCATTATATTCAATAGTACATGAAATCGTTGATTGGATAGTTGGACTATAGCAATCAAGATAACTAAAATATTAGTGTTTAAAACATAATCCTGGGAGAAATTGTCATTAAACGGCTTTAATTTTCAGATTCGGAATAAAACCTCTGGATAGTCCTGGGAACTAAGAAGTTACTCTATTTGATAGAGAAACCTCTTGGGCCTGAGCCCGGAGTTGAGCAAATAGTGGAGCATGAGTTTTGGATGACTCATGGTGATGATAACTTTAGTGCTCAATCCTTTACGCTAGATGCAATGACACTTTAATTTCGTTGTCAAAATTAAGGATTAGATCATTGTACCATGATGATGAAATTAAAGATCTTCATAGATTTATTCTTGAATCTTATAAGTACAAATTGCAAAAGAAGCTCTTTTACTCACGTATGTCAGAGGGTACATTTTTTTAGCACTAGGTGTCGCAGATGATTGCTGACATCGATCAACTAGGTTAGCTGGGCATTACCTACGTGGCCGAGACTACCAAAGATTTGATCTTATAGTCTCTACCTGAAAGCTGGGGCAGGTTCATTATGAACCAAGAGTAAACTCTTAGAGAGTTGACGGCTATGCTCAATGAGGCAGAGCCAGAGCTTCTAAAAGGGGCAAAGGCAAAATCATCACGGTCTTCTAGGAAGACAAATGACATATCCCAATATGTCTGCCTAAACTGTGGCAAACGGGGTCACTATAAGCATGACTGCCGTATGGAAAAGGCAAATGTGAAGGAAGAGAAGACGGGCAAGGCTCCGACTTTAAGTAAGTTTGTCATAAACATGTTCACTATTAGTTTCAAAATTGGATTTTGATACTAGATGTGGTACATAGATATGTAATGTTGTGCAGAATCTGCTAATGAGTATGATACTGACTGTTGGAGTTTCTACGGCCCCGAGGATCGAATACAAAGCATAGAAATAAGTGCGAATACATCGAGGGAGTTGCGGAATACTCACATCGATCGGTTGAGCGACGCGGCAACGAACAAAAAATCAGTTTTCTGCCCTCTTGTGCATTCGGCAGTGAGCTACTGGTTTCCTCCAAGAACCGGCCATGTAGGGTCCTCCGTCAAGCTCCAAGCTTTGCGAAATAATCCCAAGCTCATGGGTGGACTTCCCTATCACCTTCGCATGTCTCTCAGAGTGCTAGCTCTTGATGATTTTGCCATAAAATCACCACACTTTGCTTCCCTTTTCCTCCTTGGCTCTCGGTTTTTCAGACCAGAAAACAGAAAGAAGAAAGCCCTTCTTGGGCGAGAGAGATGAAGAGAAAGGAGATGAGAGAGAGATAATATGTGTTGTTAAATTGGTAATTGATTTTCAAAAAATCATATACACAATTTTTTGCTTTTAAAAAGTCAAACTAATTAAAGCTTACAACTACCAACATCAACTCCCATCAAGTCACATCACTCAATCAATCAAATTGTCACAGCACTCAAAGTGACATGATTTGACGCTTGATGTGACTAGCGATTTGACGCTTGATTTGACTTACGTGCCACACTCGAATTCGAAACACGAATGCGCTCGCAAACAATCCCGGGCTCGGGTTCGCTAATTCCAAATTAACGAATTTTCCGTTGCGACGCAATTAAATGATTATGCCTAGTGAAATCACTATTCACGTCGCTAACAAATTAATTCTAAATTAATTCGTTCGCCCGAATTAAAATCTAATTTTAATTCCGCGTCGAAATCCAATTTCGTATAATATATCTCATATATTATTTTATCGATTAATTCCAAATTAATCGTTATCTCTCTTTAATTGATATTTTATCCCAGATAAAATATTTCCTCAATTAATCCCAGATTAATTTTCTCTCTCATCTGATTAATCCTAGATTAATAAAAGTGCGAGTCATACGTCATCGGTGAATCTTCGGAAAGCGACCCATGAGATCCCCAGATATGTTGGTAGTAAATTCGGTCGTTGGACTATCCGAACACGTAAGTACCTAGTACTACGTTTATACCGATTTACAAGACAAGGTTGGCTTCTAGCAAAGCGCCATGCCTACCCAATTCTCCAGAAATATCCTTACAGGAATATAAGAATCTATATCAGGCGTAGTATACGTAGTATTGCGTATGTCGATCCAGTATCGGATAATCACGTGCTAGGCCTGGGGCTGGAATTGTGTCTGCTCCGTACTAAGCACATATCGGATGTCTGGTAACTAGTCTCTATAATCGGATATACATGACCTAGTCATAATATCCAGATAGCTGCAGTATTTAAGAGAACCAGTCCCGTATCCTACGTATATTAATTGTCGTAAGTATTAGCGGTGCAAGTCTCAGGTTAAGACCAAATACACCAACCCTGATTTCGGACTTCCATAGACACATAGTCATACTACCAATGGAATTCCGAATGAGTCTATCCATAGCGAAGCTGTTTCCCGTACCATCGGTAAAACACAACCTCCTATTACACTTGCATGAGTATCATATACCCAAATATATGAGAACTATGTCGTTGTGCCCTCACAACGCGCACAAGTGTAATACTAGTCTTTTACGCATTATCGATTTCCAATCTCGATAATACTCTGACTAGGGATATTTAGTGATTTATCCTTCGTGGATTGATACTTTCTCATATCATTCTCAATCCATGAACAAATCATAAGGACCTCCTACCATTTATACATCTTGGTGATATAATCACAAATGATAAGAGAGCAATCTCCTTTGTCACATAGTTAATTTGTACAACACTTTGTCATGAGTCTGAAGTGGATTCCATGTATATCAACTTAGTTTGGATACTAGTTGATGTACCGCAAGGCATTGTGCCTATTGGTACTATATAAGTCTTCAAAGAAGACATACATGGAAGGCAACATATCAACGTGTAAAGCTAGGCTTTTAGCGAAAAGGTATCGTTATCAACATTGTGTTGATTACGACGAAACCTTTTACCTGTTGCCACTGTAAATCCATTTGGATAATGTTTGCTAAAGCTGCATGTTTCATTTATGAAATATGTCAGCTTAACGAGAAAATCGCTTTCCTAAAAAGGAACCTTTTGGAGGATGTTTACAACATCCTGTCGGTTTTGTCATACCACAACTAGCAAACAAGGTTTGCAGGTTATTCGATCCATGTCTAGATTGAAGCAAGCATTAGGTTCTTGGAATTATCGTTTTGATGTAATCATAATGGTTTATGATTTAATTCAAAACGAAATGATTCTTGTGTATATAAGAGGGTTAGTGGGAGCGCACTGACAATGGTTGTCCTATAAAATAATGATAACAATATGTCATTTCTTGGAAATGATATTCCCATAATAAACAATCGGTGAAAGCTTGGCTTTCGAGAAAACTCTCCAAGAAATCGTACATTGAAAAATGTACGTGACCTGGTGTCTCATACGCTTTGAGCATATGGATTCACAATCAGGCCAATCCAAGTGATAGTCATTGAAGTGACTGGGATCACTACTGCAAGTTTACTAAACCGATTAAACGACTACAAGTCGTAACAATGGTACTATACAGCTTGAATAACGGTTTAGTGAGCTGGAAATCTTCCAAGCAAGATACTGTTACCGAATAAACAACAAATACGGGTTATTGCTGCAGCTGAGGCAGCAATAGAAGCCATTTGGATCGATAATAATCTAATCAGATTAGATATAGTTCTTTTAGCAGCTGAGCTAGGCTTCAGCGCAGGCTATAGAATTAACGGTCTCTTCAACGATCCAGATACATACTTCGATATTCATCTGATTCGTTCGGATCATACATCGTGGCGATGTGATGAACGAATAAATCGCATCAGATGATAATCATGCAAATCCGCTGACGAAAGTCTTTTCTCAGCAGTACAAGCCAACCGTACATAGTTCATGTGTAAGACACTCGAGTGACTGGCTATAGGCCAAGTGGGAGATTGTTGGACAATTATGACCCACATCGTCACTATTTGTACAGATTATGGTGTTTTTGTACAAATTAACTATGTGACAAAGGAGATTGCTCTCTTATCATTTGTGATTAGATCACCAAGATGTATAAATGATAGGAGTTCCTTATGATTTGTTCCTAGATTGAGAATGATATGAGAAAGTATCAATCCATGAAGGATAAATCACTAAATATCCCTAGTCAGAGTATTATCGAGATTGGAAATCGATAATGCGTAAAAGACTAGTATTACACTTTTGCGCGTTGTGAGGGCCCAACGACTTAGTTCTCATATATTTGGGTATAGGATACTCATGCAACTTAATAGGAGGTTGTGTTTCACCGATGGTACAAGAAACAGCTTCGCTCTGGATAGACCCCCTCATAATTCCATTGGTAGTATGACTATGTGTCTATGGAAGTCCGAAATCAGGGTAGGTGTATTTGGTCTTAACCTGATACTTGCACCGATAATACTTGTGACAATCAATATACTTGGTTGCGGTCGTCCAGGGCTTTAACAGGTTCTGTTTACGCCTATTTTGGGTATATTGAGAATTGTAGTGTGTTGGGTGTGATGTCATGACGTAAGTGTCACTCCAGTCATATGGAGTTGATGATCGTGCAGGAATACAGAACTAGTTCTTTAAAAAGGTTGCAACCGTCGGGATAATATGACTTGGTCATGATTATCCGATATTAAAGAGACTAGTTGCTCGTAATCCGATATATGTTTCGTACGGGGCAGACACTGTACCTGCCCCAGGCCTTGCATGTGATCTTCCGATACTGGACAGAAATACGCAATACTACGTATACTACGCCTGATATAGATCCTTTATTCCTGTAAGGATATTTCTGGAGAATTGGGTAGACATGGCACTTTGCTAGAAGCCAAACTTGTCTTGTAAATCGATATAAACGTAGTATGAGGTACTTACGTGTTCGGATAGTCCGACGACCCGATTTACTGCCAACATATCCGGGGATCTCATGGGTCGCTTCCCGAAGATTCACCGATGACGTATGACTCGCACTTTTAATTAATCTGGGATTATTAGATGAGAGAGAAAATTAATCTCGGATTAATTACGGAGATATTTTATCTGGGATAAAATATCAATAAAAGAGAGATAACGATTAATTTGGAATTAATCGATTAATTAATATATTCGATATATTAAATGAAATTGGATTTCGACACGGAATTAAATTTAGATTTTAATTCGGGCGAACGAATTAATTTAGAATTAATTCGTTAGCGACATGAATAGTGATTTCGCTAGGCGTAATCATTTAATTACGATGCAACGAAAAATTCATTAATTTGGAATTAGCGAACCCGAGCCCGAGATTGTTTGCGAGCGCATTCGTATTTCGAATTCGAGTGCGGCACGCAAGTCGCATCAAGCGTCAAATCATTAGTCGCATTAAGCGTCAAATCATTATTTACTTTGAGTGATGTGACAACTTATCACTTGATTTGATTGATTGATGTGAGTTGATGTTTGAGTGTTGATACTCAAGTGTGATTGTTAATGTGAGTTGTTGTATTAATTAAAAAGGCTATTTACCTTTATTAGATATTGGTATTTGATTTTTAATTATAATTGTATTAGATATACATTTAAAAATACAACTCTCACAACTCTTCTCTCTCTCCATTCTCTTCTTCATCTCACGCCCAAGGGGCTTCATTTTCTCCTCACTGGTTTCAGTTTGCCGAGAATAATGGGAAGCAATGGTATCAGAGCAAGGAAAAGCATGAAAAATGTTTAGGGTTAAAATTTGGGTAAATTGATTTTGAGCATGAATTTGTGAAATTGGATGAATGAATATGCTTAAATGTGTTTGAATTGAAGATTGATTGGATCAATTTCAGGAAATTATGATTGGATCATTTTTTCCCCAAATTGTGTGTTGGCCGAGAGGTTTAGAGCCCTAATAGTCTTGGAATTTTTTTATTTTGATTCATTGGATGAGTTAAAATCATGTTTGGATATTGATTAATGTTTAATTGATTCAATTGGATTGGATTAAAAAATTGGACATAATTTCCCCATATGCCGAGACTAAAGAATGCATGAATGGGTTTGATTTTTGTTAAATTGTGTTGGACATGATTTAATAATGAATAGCATGATTAATTGGCTAATTTGGTGTTTTGGAAATGTAATTGGGTAATTAATTGTGTTATACACTTTAGTGTAATTAAATTGGAATTTTTGGGAATTAATTATTTGGGTGGCCTTAAATTAGATCTGGGCTTGTTGGTTGTTATTGGGCTTTGGGCTTAGTTGTACCTAAGTTGGTTTTGGGCAATTGGTTGGATCCAATTAGGCCCAAAACCACATCCATAAAGCCCAATGCGATTAATGGACTTTAAAGTTTAATTGGGCCTAATGGGCCAAAATTGATTTTTAGGCTTATGGGGGTAACTCCCAGATTGGACTTTGGTTATTGGGTTTGACCCGAGTTGACCAAAATTCCACGCCTTAAGAAATTAATTAAAAGCCCATTGGACTTTAATTAAATTGACGTTGGACGTTAATCGGGCTTTGAGACCCGTTACGATTAAATTGGAATTTAAGTCGTAAAGGTTCGTTAATAAAGTGTAGTATTTAATTTGGAATTAAATAGTGAATTAGAATTAAATACAAATTAATTGGATTTAATTGTAGTTTAATTTAATTCGAAGAATTCGTACTTTGAGTACTTATTCGTAAAAACGAGTTTGACTCGAGCAAAATCAAATCGTTGTTTGAACATTGGATGATCACTAATTATCAGATTAATTAATTTGATTAGATTGATTGATAACATGCTTGTTGAATACATGGTTGCGATGCATGAATAATGTATATCGGATGGATATTAGATGGGTGGGGCAATTTTAGAAATTGTTGTAATAAATTTGATTTTTAATTGGACCTGCGTTGTCCAGCCTTATTACCTCCTTATTCTTTGTATTCTCTTCTCACCTATTCCCCTCAATGTAAATGAGGTTTCTTTAGAAGTGTAGTGTAACGGGTAGAAGTAAATACTTGTGCTAGCGGGAGAGAGAAAGGGAGAGATTTGATCTAGGATCAATGTGTAAAGTATCCATCCGCATATCATTATTATTTTATCATATGCGCTTTATTATGTGTTTAGAATGCATGTTTAAGGGTGTATGATGATGAGACCTTAACAAAGATAATAAATTGGTGCCAATTTGCACGCGAAAAACCCTCACAATATTAAGCGTCTTTCCTTCCATTGAGTGATTCTCACTCAAGATCCGAGACTGGCATTGGTTTGTTGGCCAAAGTCAAGGCCTTTGTCCGTCGAGGATGTGTTTGAATCACGAGGCTTTGTTCCATATCGGTGTCTTGTCCAAGTTGTGGTTTGTTGGCCAAAGTCAAGACCACTTCTTGTCCATCGACATTGATTACGAAGCTTTCCATGGTCAATGGGTCGCGCTTAACTGGGATCACTAAGTTTGTTGTGCCAAAGCCAAGGCTTAGTTGATTCAGAGGAAAAAGGTTAGGTAATACATTGGATGTATTGGCATATATAAGATAATGTTTCGGACTTGGATGTCCCCCTACTGGATCTAGGAATTGGATTGGATCCAATTGATCTTAGAGATCTACCTAGTTAATTATCATACAATTTGTTGGCCAAAGTCAAGATTGTGTGATATTAACGGGATCCTAGCCCACTAGGAACACGGTTTCCCGAGTACTCGACAGAGGGTTAGAGGCTCGCCGAAAAATAGTGGGAGGCAAGAAATGAATTTGCAATATTCGTTTAATTACTTGCCATACGCGCTCAAAACAATATCATTCGTCAAATAAATTAAATGTTAGTTGGACTAATATTTAAATGTTTGTTTTAATAAATAGTTGGACTATATTCAAACTATTCATTTATAGTTGATTTTATAATTGGATTATAGTAATCAATATAATTGATTTTAACTATTAAATTATAGTTGATTAATAGTTGGACTATTGTAATCATTATAATAAATAGTAAATCGTTGATTAAATAGTTGGACTATTAGAATCAGGAAAATTGAAAGATTGACATTTTAAAAATAATCCTAGGGAAAATGTATTTAAATGGTTTTTAATTTCAAATTGGGAATAAGTTTCAGGATGGTCCTGGAAAAAAAAATAATAGTTACTTTATTTGATAAAATAACATATTAGCCTAAGCGGAGTTAAGTAAATAGTAGAGCATAATCTTTGGAAGATTTATGTAATGATAACTTAAGTGTTTAATACATAAGCTTGTGTATAGTAGACTCCTTAATTTCTTTGTCAGAACAAAGGATTAGATCCTTAAAGTATGATAAGAAATTGAAGGATCTTTATAAAGAATATATTCTTAGAATCTTAGAAGTACTAAATTGCAATAATAACTCTTGAAGAGTTAATGACTATTCTCAAGGAGACAAAGTCAAAGTTTGCAATTAGGCAAGTAGCGCAAGGCGCACCTTACTTCGATATCCTAGAAGGCCAAGGCTTGGCCAAAGGCTTCTGGAGTGTTGAAAAGGGCAAAGGCAAAATCATTATAATCTTCTGGGAAGATAAATGACATATCCTAAAATGTCTGCCTAAATATGGCAAACGGGATCGCGGAAGCGTGACTCCCGTTTGGAAAAAGCAGACATGAAGGAATTGAAGAACGAGCAAGGCGCCGACTTCAAATGTGTTTGTCATAAATATGTTCACTACTAGTATTAAAATTAGATTTTAGATACTTAGTGTGACACATAAATATATATTGATGTTCCGACTGGTATGAACAGGATACTGACTTCAATAGAGATTTATCTGCGATCTGGAAACGGGATGAAAGTCGCTGTTTCAACCGTAGATACCTAAGTTTAGGAACTACCTTCGGGTGTGTACTTAAATTAGGATACTGTTATAATGTAACTAGTTTGACTAGAAACATTATCTCCATATCAGGTTTTAACCCGCTACGGGTGAACCTTTATATCTAGAACACTAAAGTGTTTCATTATATAAAGATGATATTGAGATAAACAAATTAGATGTGAATAACAGAATTTATATGTTGAATATAAATAAATTTCAAAAATATAACATGACAAACAAACAGCTCAAACTGATTTGATCAGAAGAAACATATTGTGGCATTATTGTCTGGGACACAATCAAACAAGAATCGTATATCCACACTTTTGAAGAGTGGATACTCGGACTGTTTTGATTCCATTCAAATAAAGTCTGCGAATCTAATTTATTGGGCAATATGCCTATAACACATTTACTTGGTAAAAGTGTAAATGCCACTGGTCTGTTAGCTCTAATTCATAGTGAAGCAAGTGGGCCCATGTCTAGCTAGGCTAGAGGTGGATATGAATATTTCGTGACCTTTACGGATATGGCATCGCGTTATGGTTATGTGTTTCTTTTGAAGAACACAAATCAGAAACTTTTACAGTTTCGATACGAAATAGACAAACAGATCGACTAAAGTATTAAACCATCATGGTAAGACCGTAATGGAAAATACTTAAGCAATAAGTTTCTCATATACTTGAAAGAGTATAGTATTCTTTCAATGAGGACTCCTCCCGGAACATGTCAATTTGACGGTGTGTCCGAATTGAGTAACCGAATTTTGTTGGACATGATAAGGTTAATCATGAGTCGCTCTGAGCTACCAATTCCTTCAACGGATAAGCATAAACAGTGCAAGAACTTATTTAGAATAAGGTTCCATAAATATCTGTTTGACAGATATCATATTAGATATGAACGGGAAAGAAACCGGGTTTTACATTCCTGAAAATTTGGGTATGCTAGGCAAATGTTTGGATGATACCAAACTAAAACCCAAATTCGATAAGTGCCAATTGTAGGTTATCCTAGGGATACCAAAATATAGTACTTATACAACTCACATGAGAACAATTAATTTGTTGCTCACCATGTGGTTTCCTAAGAGGAATACCGATATGCACGTGGTAAGGTGGGAGGATAGTAAAGCTCGATGAAAATCGGAGTGTAGTGTACTGTTCCAGGCACCGCCTAATGGAACACAATAGTTCATCAAGGAATGAAAAACTATTGTTGGACATTATGACCCATAGCGTCACTGTTTTGTAAATGATATTGTATTATTGTAAAATTAACTATGCGATAATGAAATTGCCCTTTTGCCGTTTTGTAAAATTATTTACTTTGATTTATTAATGGCAAAAGTCCATATGATTAGTTCCGTATTGAGATGATATGAGACAGTATCAATATAAAAGGTTTAATCATTAAATATCCCTAGTCGGAGTGTTATCGAGATCGGACATCGATAATGCGGAATAGACTAGTATTGCACTTGTGCGAGTTGTGATGGCACAACGGCATAGTTCTCATATATTTAAGTATTGGATACTTATGCAAGTGCGAGTAGGAGGTTGTGTTTTACCGATGGTACGGAAAACAGCTTCGCTCTGGATAGACCCCGCGGAATCCCATTGGTAGTATGTCTGCGTGTCTATGGGAGGCCGCATCAGGGTAGGTGTATATGGTCTTAACCTGAGACTTACATCGCTAGTACTTGCGACAATCGGTAAACTTTGGTTTTGGTGGTTCAGGGCTTTAACCGGTTCTGTGTACGCCTCTTCTGGGTTTATCGAGAATCGTAGTGTACTGGATGTGATGTCAAGATGGAAGTATCACTTCAGACATATGGAGATGATGATCACGCAGGATACAGAACTAGTCCTCTATAAAAGGTTGCAACCGTCGGGACAATATGACCAGGTCAGGATTGTCCGATTTAAAGAGACTAGTTGTTTGATATCCGATATATGTTTCGTACGGGGCAGACACATCTCCAGCCCCAGGCCTAACATGTGATCGTCCGATACTGGATCGATATACGCGATACTGCGGTATACTACGCTTGATAAAGATCTTATATTCCAGTAAGAATATTTCTGGAGAATTGGGTAGGCATGGCGCTTTGCTAGAAGCCAACCTTGTCTTGTGAATCGGTAAAGACGTAGTACGAGGTACGTACGTGTTTGGATTATCCAACGACCGTATTTACTGCCAACATATCCGGAGATCTCTTGGGTCGCTTCCTGAAGATTCACCTATGACGTTTGATTCGAACCTTATTAATCTTGGATTAATGCGGAGAAACTTTATCTTGGATAAAATGCCTTATTAGGAGAGAGAGAGAGATCGATTAATTTGGAATTAATCGAAAATAATATATTCGATATATTATTAAACGAAATTAGATTTCGACGCGGAATTAAAATCGGATTTTAATTCGGGCAAACGAATTAATTTAGAATTAATTCATTAGCGAACTGAATAGTAATTTCGCAAGGCGTAATTATTTAATTCACGTCGCGACGGAAATTCGTTAATTCGGAATTAACGAAACCGAGCCCGAAAGTGTTTGCGGACACATTCGTATTTTGAATCGAGTGATATCCGCAAATCACATCGCGATATCTCATTACTTAATACGAATAGATGGTGGATGTATCTAGTCACCTTTGAGGGATGATACATTGTCTCTAATCTCAAAGTGTGGTAATGATGGCAAATGATGGATTTCATTTTGGAGGGAAAGCCATGCACGGTTTTGAAGGATTTTTTGCATTAAAAAATTCTTTTGGTATTAGATATCATATCACTTTTCATTTCCTTTGTCTCTCACGGTTTTGGCATGCAAAGGGAACAAAATTAAAAGTGAAACACTCTCCTCTTCTTTCTCTCTTGCTCACGCCGTGAGCTGCATATACAAAGGCAGAAAATTGTTTTCTCATTCTCCATTTTTGCTAGCACAAGCAAGGAACAAAAGAGGTGATAGGGAAACGCATTTGGAGCTTGGAATACTCAAAGATTTGAAGCTTCTCTCCATCTTCTTGCTTGGCCGAAACTTCATCCTTGGAGGCTCAAGGATCCTCATCACCATTTTCGTCACATAGCTTTGTAAGTATGTTTCCGCCATCCTTCAAGCTTTGCATGTATGATTATTGTATTTCTATTGCTTAATCTTTCCTTGGGACTAATTATAGTAACCAACAATGGTATCATTGAGCTAGGTTTAAGCATGAAATACATTAGGGTTAATTTGGGGAAAATTGATTGAAGCATGTTCTTGTGGAATTGGATGCTAAAGTATGCTTATATGTATGTTATTTGATATATTACATGATCAATTTTAACAAAAATGCATTGGATGATTTTTTCCCCAAAATGTTGTCTTGGCCGAATGTGGAGGTGCTTCCATTGGATTGGAATTTTTCATGCATGAGCTTATTTGATGACTTAAGCATGTTTAAATGTATGATATTTGATATAATACATGATTAATTTTGAGAAAAATGCATTGGATGATTTTTCCCCAAAATTGATGTCTTGGCCGAATGTGAGGCACTTCCATTAAGTTGAATTTTTGCATGCACAAGTTCATTGGATGATTTGAGTGTGCTTAAATGTTTGTAATATGAAGTAATACATGATCAATTTTGAGAAAATTGTATTGGATATTTTTTCCCCAAAATTGATGCATTGGCCGAATGTGTAGGTCATTTGAAGATTTGGAATTTTCATGCACAAGTTTATTGGATAACTTAAGCATGATTAAATGTATGATATTTGATGTAATACATGTTCAATTTTGAGAAAAATACATTGGATGATTTTTTCCCTAAAGTTGATGCTTGACCGAAAATTGAGGTCTTTTCACTATTATTGAATTTTTGCTTTCAAGTTCATTGGATGACTAAAATCTATATGTATGTTAGATTAGTGATTCAATTGGATTGAAAAACAAATCGAACCGCAAAAATCTCTCTTGGCCGAATACAACATGACATGTTAAAGGACTTGATTTTTGTTCAAATAAATGTTAGACAAGTGTTTTGAACAATTGATGAATAATAAATTAAATTGGTATTTTTGAAATATTTGATTTAATGAATTAATCATGCAATTACACTTTAATCAATTGAATTTTAAAATTTGGAATATTAAAATTTAATTAATGGGCTTTTATGTTTAATTGGGCCTTATGGGCTTGAAATTGATTTTGTGGCACTTAAGGGTGATTCCTTATTTGGGCTTGGTAATTGGGTTTGACCCACATTGACCAAAGCCCAAGCCTTTATAAATCAATTGAAAGCCCATCGGACTTTAATTAAACAAACATTGGATGTTAGTTGGGCTTGGAGACCCAATTTGATAAGATTTAGAATCTAATCTTTAAAAGCACATTAAAAGTGTAAACATTTAATTTGGAATTAAATAAATTGAATTAATATTGAATACCGCTTAAATTGGATTTAACGAGTAGTTCGATATAATTCATGAATTCGTACCTTATGTACTTATTCTCAAACGAGTTGGACTCGCGCAAAATCAAACCGTTGATTGAACATTGGATGATCATTTAAATAAAGACTAATTAATTGGATTTGATTGGTTGTATAGCATGTCTTGAATGAATATACATGTATGTGATGAATGAATAGTGTATAGCGGATGGATATTAGAAGGGAAAGGGTAATTTTAGAAATTATTGTAAATTTAGAATTATAAATTGGACCTGCGTGTCCAGCCTTATCTCTTTTATCTCTTTGTATTCTCTTCTCACCTAATTCCCCTCAATGTAAATGAGGTTTCTCTTATTGTATTATGTAATTGGGTAGTAGAAGTAGTATATAGCGGGGAGGGGAGTGGAAAGGGAGTGATTTGTTCTAGGAACAAATTGTTTTATATATCCATCCGTATATCACTATTAATTTATTTTATGCACTTTATGATGTTTTAGAAGCATGCTTAAGGGTGTATGATGATGAGACCTAACAAAGATAATAAATTGATTGCAATTACGCCAAAAACCCTCAATTTATATTAAGCAATTATCCTTCCATTGAATGATTCTTGTTCAAGATCCAAAATTGGCATCGGTTTGTTGGCCAAAGTCAAGACCTTTGTCAATTGAGGATGTACTTGAATCATGAAAGTTTTGTTCCACATCGGTGTCTTGTCCAAGTTGTGATTTGTTGGCCAAAGTCAAGATCACTTCTTGTCCAATGACATTGATTACGAAACTTTCCTTGTCAATGGGTTCGCTTAACCGGAATCATTAGGTTTGTTGTGCCAAAGCCAAGGCCTAGATGGTTCGGAGGATATGGTTAGGAAAATGTATTAGATACATTGGCATACATATGTTTTGGACTTGGATGTCCACCTAACCGGATCTAGGAATTGGATGAGATCCAATTGATCTTTGAGATCTACCTAGTTAAATAGCATACAATTTGTTGGCCAAAGTCAAGGTTGTGTGTTATTTAACGGGATCCTAGCCCACTAGGAAATAGGATTTCCCGAGTTCTCAACAGAGGGTTAGAGACTTGATAAAAATAGTGGGAGGCTAGTATTGAATTTGCAATTTCATTCAGATACTTAGCCTCACGCGTCTTTCAAAATTATTTCGTTTAATTAATTAAAATTAGTTGGACTAATTCATTGTTTTTTTTCTTGTAACAGTTTGACTGTACCCATTTTATCGTTAACTAGATAGTTGGACTATCGTAGTTAAGATGGCTAGCAAGGTAAATGTCCGAGACATCATCATGGGTGACAATGTCTTTAAGGGGACAAACTTCGCTGATTGGGAAATGAACCTGAGGATAGTCCTTGGGGCTGAGAGGATGCTGTATACTATACAAACACCTCTCCCGCCTAAGCCCACTGACCCACTTGAGCTGGAGTTATGGAAAACTCACAGCAATGATTGTGACACAGCTCAGGCTATTATGTTAGCTTCTATGACTCAACACTTTCGTCGCCAGAACAGGGACTTGGATCCTTATAATATGATGGCTAGACTTCGAGATCTCCACCGCTCCAACAAGCGGATGGAAAGGTATGAGTTGGTGAAGAAACTCTTCCGCGCCCGAATGACTGAAGGCGCATCAGTTGAGGCCCATGGGGCTCAAATGATCGCCGATATTGATGAGTTGGCCAATATGGGAATAGTCTTGGAGGCTGAGCTGACCATAGATTTGATCTTACAGTCACTTCCTGATACTTGGAGACAAATCATAATCAACTATAAGTTGATGGATACTGATGACACTCTTGGAGAGCTGTTATCCATTTTGAAGGAGTCTGAAAAAGAACTCCAAAAAGGGGGCAAGCGCGAGGCGCACTTTACATCGACCTCTCAGAGGCCAAAGGCTGGGCCCAAAGCTACTGGAGGGGTGAGGAAGAAGAAACATAAGAAAAAGGCTAAAGGCAAGTCGACAAAAGCTTCTGGGAAGCCAAGGGACAAATCTCAAGATGTCTGCCTCAACTGCGGCAAGAAGGGTCACTGGAAACGTGACTGCCGAATGGGCAAAGGACACAAGGAGGATATCAAGGCAGGCAAGGCACTAGCCTCTGGTATGTTTGTTATTGAGATAAATATGACTACTTCTAGTTTTAAAAATTGGATTTTTGATTCTGGTTGTGCTGCTCATATTTGTACTGATTTGCAGGATCTGCAGGATAGCAGGATGCTGACTTCAGGGGAGATTGACCTACGAGTCGGAAACGGAACTCCAGTTGCTGTTTTGGCTGTAGGGACTTTTGTTTTGGAATTGCTTAAACTTTTGAACTGTTATTATATACCTAGTTTGACTAGGAATATCATATCTGTATCTTTGTTAACCCAGCATGGGTACACTTTTGTATTTAGAAACACTGGGTGTTATTTATATAAAAATGATGCAGAAATTTGCACTGCTGTAGCAAATAATGGCCTTTATATTTTGAATATAAATGAATCTCCTAAAATAACAAACAAAAGGCTCAAAAGGAGTAATCTAAAAGATGAAGCTTACATGTGGCATTGTCGTCTAGGACACATAAACAAGACTCGCATATCCACACTTTCGAAGAGTGGGTACTTGGACGGATTTGATCTTAATTCATATGATGTCTGCGAATCTTGTCTTTTAGGCAAAATGCCTAAATCACCTTTTAGTGGTAAAGGTGAACGTACCACAGAACTGTTAGCCCTTGTTCATAGTGACGTATGTGGGCCCATGTCTAGCCAGGCTAGAGGTGGATATCATTACTTCGTAACCTTTACGGATGATGCATCTCGTTATGGTTATGTGTATCTAATGAGACACAAGTCGGAAACTTTTGAGAAATTCAAAGAGTTTCGACACGAAGTAGAAAAAACAACAGGTAAGAGTATTAAGACATTGCGGTCGGACCGTGGTGGCGAATACTTAAGTTATGAGTTTCAAGATTACTTGAAAGAAAATGGTATTCTTTCACAGTGGACTCCTCCTGGAACACCACAATTAAATGGTGTGTCTGAACGGAGAAACCGTACCTTGTTAGACATGGTAAGGTCGATGATGAGTCAAACTGAGCTACCAATATCCTTCTGGGGATACGCATTAACCAGTGCGGTACTTATTTTGAATAAGATTCCGTCAAAGTCTGTTGAACAGACTCCATATGAGAAATGGACAGGAAGGAAACCAGGTTTCTCTTTCCTGAAGATTTGGGGATGCTGGGCATATGTTAAACGTTTGGAAGGTACCAAACTAGAACCCAAATCAGATAAATGCCTTTTCGTGGGATATCCTAAGGAAACCAAAGGATATTACTTCTATCACCCACAAGAGAACAAAGTGTTTGTTGCTCTACATGCATTTTTCCTTGAGAAGGAATTCCTAGATGCAGTGGTAAGTGGGAGGAAAGTGGAGCTCGATGAAAATCGTAGTGATACTGTTCCTGGCAATGAATCAACGACGGAACATAAACAGACCATCCAGGATGAGTCTGTACCACAATCTTCAGATACACAAGGACCGCGTAGGTCGGAGAGAGTCAGGAAGTACCTGAGAGGTATGGGTTCCTGATCTCGCCTCATGTAGATATTAATCTTATTGAGGATAATGAACCGACTACGTATGAGGAAGCAATACAGAATATTGATTCCGCTTTATGGCAAGATGCCATGAAGTCCGAGATGGATTCCATGTATGCCAACCAAGTTTGGACACTGGTTGATGCACCAGAAGGCGTAAAGCCTATTGGATGCAGATGGATCTTCAAGAAGAAGACCGACATGGATGGCAACGTTCAAACGTACAAAGCTAGGCTTGTAGCAAAGGGGTATCGTCAACAATATGGTATTGATTATGACGAAACTTTCTCACCCGTTGCCATGATTAAATCCATTCGGATAATGCTTGCAATAGCTGCATATTTCGATTACGAGATATGGCAGATGGACGTTAAAACCGCTTTCCTTAACGGAAACCTTTTGGAGGATGTTTATATGCAACAACCTGACGGTTTTATCGTACCTAGACTTGCAAACAAGGTTTGTAAGTTAAATCGATCCATTTATGGATTGAAGCAAGCATCACGGTCATGGAATCAGCGTTTTGATGAGATCATAAAAGAATATGATTTCGTACAAAACGATGATGACCCTTGTGTATACAAGAAGGTTAGTGGGAGAGCACTGACTTTTATTGTCCTTTATGTCGACGACGTATTGCTAATAGGCAATGACATTCCCATGCTAACGTCGGTGAAAGCTTGGCTTTCATTAAAATTCTCCATGAAAGATCTGGGAGAAGCAGCCTTTATTCTGGGAATAAAAATCTACCGAGATAGATCTAGAAAACTGCTTGGACTCTCCCAGAGTACATATATTGACAAAGTGTTGAAGCGATTCAACATGGATCAATCCAAGAAGGGATTGATGCCAATGTCACGTGGTATTCTTCTGTCTAAGGACTTGTGTCCTAAAACTAAAGAAGAGAGAGATAACATGAGTCGGATACCGTTCGCCTCAGCAATCGGATCGATCATGTATGCCATGATATGTACACGACCTGATGTGTCATATGCTTTGAGCATGTGCAGTCGCTATCAGGCCGATCCAGGTGAAGGTCACTGGGTGGCTGTTAAGAATATCCTTAAGTATCTTAGACGAACCAAGGATGCTTTCTTAATTATGGAGGTGGAGAACTTGAGGTGTCTGGGTACACCGACGCAAGTTTCCAAACCGACAAGACGACTTCAAGTCGCAATCCGGGTACATTTTTTGTTTGAATAACGGAGCAGTGAGCTGGAAATCTTCCAAGCAAGATACTGTTGCCGATTCAACAACTGAAGCGGAGTATATTGCTGCATCGGAAGCAGCAAAGGAGGCAGTTTGGATCCGAAAATTCCTAATCGGATTAGGAGGAGTAGTTCCGTTAGCTGCTGAGCCCGTACCATTGTATTGTGACAATAACGGGGCTATAGCACAAGCTAAGGAACCAAGGTCTCATCAACGATCCAAGCATGTTCTTCGGCGATACCATCTGATTCGGGAGATTATACATCGTGGCGATGTAAAAGTCGAGAAGGTCGCATCGGATGACAACATTGCAGATCCGCTGACGAAGGCTGTTCTTCAGCAAGTGTTTGAACGACATGTACATAGTTCAGGTATTAGATGCTTGAGTGACTGGCTATAGGCCAAGTGGGAGATTGTTGGACATTATGACCCATAGCGTCACTGTTTTGTAAATGATATTGTATTATTGTACAAAATTAACTATGTGATAATGAAATTGCCTTTTGCCGTTTTGTAAAATTATTTACTTTGATTTATTAATGGCAAAAGTCCATATGATTAGTTCCGTATTGAGATGATATGAGACAGTATCAATATAAAAGGTTTAATCATTAAATATCCCTAGTCGGAGTGTTATCGAGATCGGACATCGATAATGCGGAATAGACTAGTATTGCACTTGTGCGAGTTGTGATGGCACAACGGCATAGTTCTCATATATTTAAGTATTGGATACTTATGCAAGTGATAGGAGGTTGTGTTTTACCGATGGTACGGAAAACAGCTTCGCTCTGGATAGACCCCGCGGAATCCCATTGGTAGTATGTCTGCGTGTCTATGGGAGGCCGCATCAGGGTAGGTGTATATGGTCTTAACCTGAGACTTACATCGCTAGTACTTGCGACAATCGGTAAACTTTGGTTTTGGTGGTTCAGGGCTTTAACCGGTTCTGTGTACGCCTCTTCTGGGTTTATCGAGAATCGTAGTGTACTGGATGTGATGTCAAGATGGAAGTATCACTTCAGACATATGGAGATGATGATCACGCAGGATACAGAACTAGTCCTCTATAAAAGGTTGCAACCGTCGGGACAATATGACCAGGTCAGGATTGTCCGATTTAAAGAGACTAGTTGTTTGATATCCGATATATGTTTCGTACGGGGCAGACACATCTCCAGCCCCAGGCCTAACATGTGATCGTCCGATACTGGATCGATATACGCAATACTGCGGTATACTACGCTTGATAAAGATCTTATATTCCAGTAAGAATATTTCTGGAGAATTGGGTAGGCATGGCGCTTTGCTAGAAGCCAACCTTGTCTTGTGAATCGGTAAAGACGTAGTACGAGGTACGTACGTGTTTGGATTATCCAACGACCGTATTTACTGCCAACATATCCGGAGATCTCTTGGGTCGCTTCCTGAAGATTCACCTATGACGTTTGATTCGAACCTTATTAATCTTGGATTAATTGCGGAGAAACTTTATCTTGGATAAAATGCCTTATTAGGAGAGAGAGAGATCGATTAATTTGGAATTAATCGATAAAATAATATATTCGATATATTATTAAACGAAATTAGATTTCGACGCGGAATTAAAATCGGATTTTAATTCGGGCAAACGAATTAATTTAGAATTAATTCATTAGCGAACTGAATAGTAATTTCGCAAGGCGTAATTATTTAATTCACGTCGCGACGGAAATTCGTTAATTCGGAATTAACGAAACCGAGCCCGAAAGTGTTTGCGGACACATTCGTATTTTGAATCGAGTGATATCCGCAAATCACATCGCGATATCTCATTACTTAATACGAATAGATGGTGGATGTATCTAGTCACCTTTGAGGGATGATACATTGTCTCTAATCTCAAAGTGTGGTAATGATGGCAAATGATGGATTTCATTTTGGAGGGAAAGCCATGCACGGTTTTGAAGGATTTTTTGCATTAAAAAATTCTTTTGGTATTAGATATCATCACATTTTCATTTCCTTTGTCTCTCACGGTTTTGGCATGCAAAGGAACAAAATTAAAAGTGAAACACTCTCCTCTTCTTCTCTCTTGCTCACGCCGTGAGCTGCATATACAAAGGCAGAAAAATGTTTTCTCATTCTCCATTTTTGCTAGCACAAGCAAGGAACAAAAGAGGTGATAGGGAAACGCATTTGGAGCTTGGAATACTCAAAGATTTGAAGCTTCTCTCCATCTTCTTGCTTGGCTGAAACTTCATCCTTGGAGGCTCAAGGATCCTCATCACCATTTTCATCACATAGCTTTGTAAGTATGTTTCCGCCATCCTTCAAGCTTTGCATGTATGATTATTGTATTTCTATTGCTTAATCTTTCCTTGGGACTAATTATAGTAACCAACAACTATACCAGTAATCTTCGAATACACAAGAACCATTATGTCGGAAGAGAGAGCGAAAACAACCTGGGGTAGGGTTTCTGATCTCATCTCATAAAAATGTCTATCTTATTGAGGTATACCAACTGACTACGTATGAGGAAGTGATACAAGGATCAACTCCCTATTATGACAAAGTGTCATGAATCCTAAATGAATTCCATGTATATCAACATTTTGGACGCTAGTTGATGTACAGCAAGGCATTGTGCCTATTAGTACTATATAAGTCTTCAAAGAAGACATACATGGATGGCAACATACCAATGTATAAAGCTAGGCTTTTAGCAGAACGGTATCGTTATCAACATTGTGTTGATTACGATTCAACCTTTTATCTGTTGCCATGGTAAATCCATTTGGAGAATGCTTGCTAAAGTTGCGTGTGTCATTTATGAAACATGTCAGCTTAATGGAGAATCGCTTTCCTGAAAAGGAAACCTTTCGGAGGACGTTTAAAACATCCTGTCGATTTTGTCGTGCCAAAACTAGCAAACAAGGTTTGCAGGTTATTCGATCCATGTTTTGAGGTTCTTGGAATTATCGTTTTGATGTAATCAGAATGGTTTATGATTTATTTCAAAATGGAAATGATTCTTATGTATATAAGAAGGTTAGTGGGAGCGCACTGACAGTGGATGTCCTGTAAATAATGATAATATGTCATTTCTTGGAAATGATATTCCCATAATAACTATCGGTGAAGGTGAAAGCTTGGTTTCGAATACTGTCCGAGAAATCGTACATTGAAAAATGTACGCGACCTGGGTCTCATACACTTTGAGCATATGGATTCACAAACAGGCCAATCCAAGTGATAGTCACTAGATTGATGTTAAGAACATCTGTTAGTATCTTAGAGAACTAAGGATGCTGTCTTAATCTATGGAGAAGGAGAACTTGAAGTGACTGGGATCACTGTAGCAAGTTTCTAAACCGAGATAAAATGACTATAAGTCGCAACGGCACTATATACAGTTTGAATAACGGTACAGTGAGCTGGAAAGCTTCCAAGCAAGATACTGTTACCAAATAAATAACAAATACGGGTTATTGCTGCAGCTGAGGCGGCAATAGAAGCTTCTGGGTCGATAAATAAATCTAATTAGATTAGATATAGTTCTGTTAGCAGCTGAGCTAGGCGTCAGCACAGGCTAAAGAATTAATGGTCTCATCAACGATCCAGATACATACTTCGATATTCATCTGATTCGTTCGAATCATACATCGTGGCGATGTGATGATCGTATAAATAGCATCAGACGATAATCATACAAATCCGCTGACGAAAGATTTTTCTCAGCAATTTGAGCCAACCGTACATAGTTCGGGTGTAAGACACTCGAGTGACTGGCTATAGGCCAAGTGGGAGATTGTTGGACAATTATGACCCATAACGTCACTATTTGTACAGATCATGGTGTTGTTGTACAAATTAACTATGTGACAAAGGAGATTGCACTCTTATCATTTGTGATTAGATCACCTAGATATATAAATGATATGAGGTCCATGTGATTTGTTCCTGGATTGAGAATGATATGAGACAGTATCAATCCACAAAGGATAAATTATTAAATATCCCTAGTCAGAGAATTATCGAGATTTGACATCGATGAATGTGTAAAAGACTAGTATTACACTTGTGCACGTTGTGAGGGCACAACGACATAGTTCTCATATATTTGGGTATATGATACTCATGCAAGTGTAATAGGAGGTTGTGTTTCACCGATGGTACGGGAAATAGCTTCGTTCTGGATAGACCCCCTCGGAATTCCATTGGTAGTATGACTATGTGTCTATGGAAGTCCGAAATCAGGGTATGTGTATTTGGTCTTAATCTGAGACTTGCACCGGTAATACTTGCGACAATCATATACTTTGGTTGCGGTCGTCCAGGGCTTTAACAGGTTCTGTATACGCCTATTCTGGGTATATTGAGAATCTTAGTGTGTTGGGTGTGATGTCAAGACGGAAGTGTCCTCTCAGTCATATGGAGTTGATGATCGCGCAGTGATATAGAACTGGTTCTCTAAAAAGGTTGCAACCGTCGGGATAATATGACTTGGTCATGATTATGTTGGTTACTATAATTAGTCCCAAGGAAAGATTAAGCTTATGAAATACAACAAAATGAATATATAATCTTCAGGAAGCGACCCAAGAGATCTCCGGATATGTTGGCAGTAAATACGGTCGTTGGATAATCCTAACACGTACGTACCTCGTACTACGTTTTTACCGATTTACAAGACAAGGTTGGCTTCTAGCAAAGCGCCATGCCTACCCAATTCTCCAGAAATATTCTTACTGGAATATTAGATCTATATCAAGCGTAGTATACCGTAGTATTGCGTACATCGATCCAGTATCGGAAGATCACATGTTAGGCCTGGGGCTGGAAATGTGTCTGCCCCGTACGAAACATATATCGGACATCAAGCAACTAGTCTCTTTAATCGGGCAATACTGACCTAGTCATATTGTCCCGACGGTTGCAACCTTTTATAGAGCACTAGTTCTGTATCCTGCGTGATCATCAACTCCATATGTCTAAAGTGACACTTCCATCTTGACATCACACCCAGTGCACTACGATTCCTGATAAACCCAGAAGAGGTGAACACAGAACCAGTTAAGGTCCCCCAACCACCAAAACCAAAGTTTACCTATTGTCGCAAGTACTAGCGATGCAAGTCTCAGGTTAAGACCATATACACCTACCCTGATGCGGCCTCCCATAGACACGAAAGACATACTACCAATGGGATTCCGCGGGGTCTATCCAGAGCGAAGCTGTTTTCCGTACCATCGGTAAAACACAACCTCCTATCGCACTTGCATAAGTATCCTATACTTAAATATATGAGAACTATGCCGTTGTGCCCTCACAACATGCACAAGTGCAATACTAGTCTATTCCGCATTATCGATGTCCGATCTCGATAATACTCCGACTAGGGATATTTAATGATTTAAACCTTTATGTATTGATACTGTCTCATATCATCTCAATACGGAATTAATCATAGGACTTCGCCATTATATATCAAAGTAAATAAATTACAAAACGGCAAAAGGCAATTTCATTATCACATAGTTAATTTTGTACAATAATACAATATCATTTACAAAACAGTGACGCTATGGGTCATAATGTCTAACAGATTATCCGATATTAAAGAGACTAGTTGCTCGTAATCCGATATATGCTTCGTACGGGGCAGACACTGTACCAGCCCCAGGCCTTGCGTGTGATCATCCGATACTGGACAGAAATACACAATACTACGTATACTACGCCTGATATAGATCCTTTATTCCTGTAAGGATATTTCGGGAGAATTGGGTAGGCATGGCGCTTTGCTAGAAGCCAACCTTGTCTTGTAAATCGGTATAAACGTAGTACGAGGTACTTACGTGTTCGGATAGTCCGACGACCCGATTTACTGCCAAGATATCCGGGGATCTCATGGGTCGCTTCCCGAAGATTCACCGATGACGTATGACTCGCACTTTTAATTAATCTGGGATTAATTAGATGAGAGAGGAAAATTAATCTGGGATTAATTGTGGAGATATTTTATCTGGGATAAAATATCAATAAAAGAGAGATAATGATTAATTTGGAATTAATCGATTAATTAATTTATTCGATATATTAAATGAAATTGGATTTCTACTCGGAATTAAAATTAGATTTTAATTCGGGCGAACGAATTAATTTAGAATTAATTCGTTAGCGACGTGAATAGTGATTTCGCTAGGCGTAATCATTTAATTACGACGCAACGGAAAATTCGTTAATTTGGAATTAGCGAACCCGAGTCCGAGATTGTTTGCAAGCGCATTCGCATTCGAATTCGAGTGCGGCACGCAAGTCGCATCAAGCGTCAAATCGTTAGTCGCATAAAGCGTCAAATCATTAGTCACTTTGAGTGATGTGACAACTTGTCACTTGATTTGATTGATTGATGTGAGTTGATGTTGAGTGTTTGATACTCAAGTGTGATGGTTAATGTGAGTTGTTGTATTAATTAAAAAGGCTATTTACCTTTATAGAGATATTGGTATTTGATTTTTAATTATAATTGTATTAGATATACTATTTAAAAATACAACTCTCACAATCTTTTCTCTCTCCATTCTCTTCTTCATCTCACGCCCAAGGGGCTTTATTTTCTCCTCACTGGTTTCAGTTTGCCGAGAATAATGGGAAGCAAGTGCTTGGTTTTTGTAGCAAAACTCAAGAGAGCTAGCACTCCGAGAGACATGCGAAGGTGATAGGGAAGTCCACCCATGAGAGGGAATCGTTCGACGAAGCTTGGAGCTTGGAAGATGATCCAAAAGCCGAATCCAAGGAGGCCAAAAATAGTGAGCTGTTAGTCCACTGCCGAACAGAAAGTGAAATTTGTTTGCATCCCCGCGTCACTCAACCGATCGATGTGAGTATTCCGCGACTTTCTCGATTGTATTGACACATGTTCATGCTTGTTTATTGATCCTTGGGACCTTAGCAAACTCCAACAGGGACATCCAAGTCTGAAACATATATCTTATATATGCCAATACATCCAATGTATTGCCTAACCTTTTTCCTCTAAATCAACTAAGCCTTGGCTTTGGCACAACAAACTTAGTGATCTCAGTCAAGCGTGACCCATTGACCATGGAAAGCTTCATAATCAATGTCGATGGACAAGAATTGGTCTTGAATTGGCCAACAAACCACAACTTGGGCAAGACACCAATATGGAACAAGCTCTCGTGATTCAAACACATCCTCGACAGACAAATGCCTTGACTTTGGCCAACAAGCCAATGTCAGTCTTGGATCTTGAGTAAGAATCACTCAATGGAAGGAAAAACGCTTAATATTTTGTGAGGGTTTTTCGCGTGCAAATTGGCAACCAATTTATATCTTTGTTAAGGTCTCATCATCATACACCCTTAAAAATGCATTCTAAATACACAATAAAGCGCATATAAATAATTAATAATGATATGCGGATTGATACTTTACACATTGATCCTATATCAAATCTCTCCATTTCTCCTCTCCCGCTAGCACAAGTATTTGCTTCTACCCGTTACAACTACACTTCTAAAGAAACTTCATTTACATGAGGGGATAAGTGAGAAGAGAATACAAAGAATAAGGAGGTGATAAGGCTGGACACGCAGGTCCAATTAATAAATTCCAAATTTATTACAATAATTTCTAAAATTGCCCCACCCATCTAATATCCATCCGATATACATTATTCATGCATCGCAACCATGTATTCACACAAGCATGTTATCAAACAATCTAATCAAATTAATTAATCTGATAATTAGTGACCATCTAATGTTCAAACAACGATTTTTGATTTTGCGCGAGTCAAACTCATTTTTGCGAATAAGTACTTAAAGTACGAATTCTCAAATTAAATTAAACTACAAAATTAAATCCAATTCAATTTGTATTATATTAATTCGCTATTTAATTCCAAATTAAATACTACACTTTATTAAAAAAACCTTTACGACTTAAATTTCAAATTTAATAGCTACGGGTCTCAAAGCCCGATTAACGTCCAACGTTAATTCAATTAAAGTCCAATGGGCTTTCAATTAATTTCTTAAGGCGTGGACTTTTGGTCAACTCGGGTCAAACCCAATAACCAAAGTCCAATCAAGGAGTAACCCCATAAGCCTAGAAATTAATTTAGGCCCATTAGGCCCAATTAAAGTAATTAAGGTCCATTAGTCGCATTTGGGCTTTATGGAGGCGGTTTTGGGCCCATTGGATCCAACCAATTTAGCCTAAACCTAACTTGGTACAACCAAGCCCAATAAGCCCAATAACAACATTACAAGCCCAATTTCCAAAATTAGCCCAATTCAATTAATTAAAAAATCCAATTTCACAATTAATTACCTAAAGTGTATTACACAATTAATTACCCAATTAACATTTCTAAAACATCAATTAGCCTAATTAATCATGCTCATCAACATCAAATAGTGTCCAACACAATTTAATCAAAATCAAACCCAATTTTACATGCATAAGTCTCGGTATGAATGGGATTTTGTGTCCGATTCGGTTTCAATCCAATTAAATCCACATCGACATTAAATCATCATACCCAATATGATTCCAACTCATCCAATGATTAAAATCAAAAAGTCACCAAGACAAATTAGGGCATGACATTCGGCCATGCCTCAATTTTGGGCAAATTTGTTCCAAACAAAATTTGATCAAATTGATCCAATCAATCTTCAATTAAAACACATTTAAGCATACTAATTCATCAATTTCATTAAATCATGCTCAAAAACATTTTACCCCAATTTTAAGCCCTAATCAAATTTCATGCTTTTCAATCGCTCTGATACCATTGTTGGAGTTTCTACGGCCCCGAGGATCGAATAGAAAGCATAGAAATAAGTGTGAATACATCGAGGGAATTGCGGAATACTCACATCGATCGGTTGTGACGCGACAACGAACAAAAAATCAGTTTTCTGCCCCCAGTGCATTCGATAGTGAGCTGCGTGTTTCCTCCAAGAACTAGCCATGTGAGGTCCTCCGTCAAGCTCCAAGCTTTACGAAATAATCCAAAGCTCATGGGTGGACATCCCTATCACACCTTCGCATGTCTCTCGGAGTGCTAGCTCTTGATGATTTTGCCACAAAATCACCACACTTTGGTTCCCTTTTCCTCATTGGCTCTCGGTTTTTCAGACCAGAAAACAGAAAGAAGAAAGCCCTTCTTGGGCGAGAGAGATAAAATGTGTTGTTAAATTGGTAATTGATTTTCAAAAAATCATATACACAATTTTTTTCTTTTAAAATGTCAAACTAATTAAAGCTTACAACTACCAACATCAACTCTCATCAGTCACATCACTCAATCAATCAAATTGTCACATCACTCAAAGTGACATGATTTGACGCTTGATGTGACTAGCTATTGATGCTTGATTTAACTTACGTGCCGCACTCGAATTCGAAACGCGAAAGCGCTCGCAAACAATCCCGGCCCGGGTTTGCTAATTCCAAATTAACGAATTTTCCGTTGCGACGTAATTAAATGATTATGCCTAGAGAAATCACTATTCGCGTCGCTAATGAATTAATTCTAAATTAATTCGTTCACCCGAATTAAAATCTAATTTTAATTCTGCGTCGAAATCCAATTTTGTATAATATATCTAATATATTATTTTATCGATTAATTCCAAATTAATCGTTATCTCTCTTTAATTGATATTTTATCCCAGATAAAATATCTCCTCAATTAATCCCAGATTAATTTTCTCTCACATCTGATTAATCCCAGATTAATAAAGTGTGAGTCATACGTCATCGGTGAATCTCGGGAAGCGACCCATGAGACCCCTGGATATGTTGGCAGTAAATTCGGTCGTCGGACTATCCGAACACGTAAGTACCTAGTACTACGTTTATACCGATTTACAAGACAAGGTTGGCTTCTAGCAAAGCGTCATGCCTACCCAATTCTCCAGAAATATCCTTACAGGAATATAAGGATCTATATCAGGCGTAGTATATGTAGTATTGCGTATGTCGATCCAGTATCGGATGATCACGTGCTAGGCCTGGGGCTGGAATTGTGTCTGCCCCGTACGAAGCACATATCGGATGTCTGGTAACTAGTCTCTATAATCAGATATACATGACCTAGTCATAATATCCTGATAGTTGCAGCATTTAAGAGAACCAGTCCCGTATCCTACGTGACCATCATCTCCATATGACTGGAGTGATACTTCCGTCTTGACATCACACCCAACACATTACGATTCTCGATATATCCAGAAGAGGCGTACACAGAAACCGGTTAAAGCCCTGGACGACCAAAACCACAATATATTGATTGTCGTAAGTATTAGCGGTGCAAGTCTCGGGTTAAGACCAAATACACCTACCCTGATTTCGAACTTTCATAGACACATAGTCATACTACCAATGGAATTCCGAGAGGGTCTATCCAGAGCGAAGCTGTTTCCCGTACCATCGGTAAAACACAACCTCCTATTACATTTGTTGAGTATCATATACCCAAATATATGAGAATTATGTCGTTGTGCCCTCACAACGCGCACAAGTGTAATACTAGTCTTTTACGCATTATCGATGTCCAATCTCGATAATACTATGACTAGGGATATTTAATGATTTATCCTTCGTGGATTGATACTGTCTCATATCATTCTCAATCCAGGAACAAATCATAAGGACCTCCTGTCATTTATACATCTTGGTGATCTAATCACAAATGATAAGAGAGAAATCTCCTTTGTCACATAGTTAATTTGTACAACAACACCATGATCTGTACAAATAGTGACATTATGGGTCATAATTGTCCAATAATGACTTCAGTCGAGATTGACCTGCGAGTCAGAAACGGGACGAGAGTCGCTGTTTTAACCGTAGAAACCTAAGTTTAGGAACTACCCTTCGGGTGTGTACTTAAATTAGGAGACTGTTAAAATGTACCTAGTTTGACTAGAAACAGTATCTCTATATCTAAGTTTAACCCGTTGCGGGTATACCTTTATATTCTAGAACACTAAAGTGTTTTATTTTATAAATAAGATATTGAGATAAACACATTGGATGTGAATAACAGTTATATTTTAATATAAATGAATCTCAAACGTATGACATGACCAAACAAATAGCTCATACTGAATTAATCAGACGAGACTTATTTGTGGCATTGTTATCTGGGACACATTAACAAAACTCGTATATCCACACTTTCGAAGAGTGGGTACTAGGACGGATTTCATTCTAATCAAATGATGTCTACGAATCTAGTTTAATAGGCAAAGTTCCTAAAACATCTTTTACTTGGTAAAAAGTGCAAGTGCCACCGATCTGTTAGCCCTCGTTCATAGTGACGTAAGTAGGCCCATATCTGTTGGGAAATCTCTAAGTCTCGAGGATCAATTCAAGCATAGAAATAACATGTGAATACACGAGGAAGTTGCAAAATACTTACATCGAGCGGTTGAGTGATGTGTCGAAGAACAAAAATCTTTTTCTCCTCCTCCAAGGCTCGGCAGTCCACTGGTTTTGGTCTCCAAGAATCGGCAATGGTCCTCCATGCAAGCTCCAAGCTTTGTAATGAAATTCCATGCTCACAAGTTGGTTTCCCTATCACCTTTGCAAGACCCTATAGTGTGCTAGCACTCTTGATTTTTGCCACAAAAATCACTCTATCCTTCTCCTTTTATTTTCGGTGAAACCAGAAAACTTGAGGAAGAAATACAGCCCATGGCCGAGAGAGAGAGGAAGAGAAAGAGATGAGAGTTCTGTGTGTTAGTTGCAGAAATGTGTATCTAATACACTTATTTAATTTCTAAAATTCATTTACCATTTTCTTTTTCCAAAAAATCAAATGGCATTAAAGCTTTTGCCAACCACTCCTATCAACTTCTTGTCCAAAGTCAATACCACTTCTTGTCCATCGACATTGATTACGAAGCTTTCCATGTTCAATTGGTTCCGCTTAACTGGGATCACTAAGTTGTGTTGTGCCAAAGCCAATGCTTAGTTGATTCAGAGGAAAAGGTTAGGCAATATATTGGATATATTGGCATATATAAGATATATGTTTCGGACTTGGAAGTCTCCCTACTGGATCTAGGAATTGGATTGGATCCAATCGATCTTAGAGATCTACCTAGTTAATTATCATACAATTTGTTGGCCAAAGTCAAGATTATGTGATATTTAACGGGATCCTAGCCCGCTAGGAAACACGGTTTCCCGAGTACTCGACAGAGGGTTTAGAGGCTCGCCGAAAAATAGTGTGAGGCAAGAATTGAATTTGCAATATTCGTTTAATTATTTTCCATACGCGCTCAAACAAATATCATTCGTCAAATAAATTAAATGTTAGTTGGACTAATATTTAAATTGTTGTTTTAACAAACAATTGGACTGTATTCAAATAATTCATTTATAGTTGGTTATATAATTGGATTATAGTAATCAATATATTTGATTTAATTAATTATAGTTGATTAAATAGTTGGACTATAGTAATCATTATAATACATAGTACCGAAATCGTTGATTAAATAGTTGGACTATTAGAATCAAGATAAAATTGAAAGATTGACATTTAAAACATAATCCTAAGGAAAATATATTTAAATGGTTTAATTTTTCAAATTGGGAATAAATTTCAGGATGGTCCTGAAAACTAATAAGTTACTTTATTTGATAAAATAACATATTATGCCTAAGCCCGGAGTTAAGTAAATAGTAAAGCATGATCTTTGGAAGATTCATGTGATGATAACTTTAGTGCTTAATGTTGGAGTTAAATCAAGTCCCAAGATCAACAAATCAAGCATAAAAAACGAGTATGAACACATCAAAGGAGGTGCGGAATATACTCACATTGAATGGTTTTGATGAAATGAAACAAGTTGCGTTTTTGGCCTCCTCCATGAATCGGCAGTAGCTATATTTGACAGGGGGCTGCTCGGTTTTGGGGTTGTCTTCCCTCCAAGATCGGCCATGCATGGACTCCATGGAAGCTCAAAGCTTCAAGCTCCAAAAATAAATCCAAGCTCATGAAGACACTTCCCTATCACCTATGTATCACTCATGGTGTGCTAGCACTAAGTCTTCTTCAATTTGCTTCTCAAAAATTTCGGTGAAACCAGAAAAATCAAGAAGAAATCGGCAGTGAAGCCGTGAGAAGAGAGGGGAAAGAAAAGAGAAGGAAAAGAGAGAAACCGTATCTTGCATGTGAGAGAGAGAAAAGATTTAATATATATGTTTATTTCATTTACCAAGTAAATTAAATAAAACATATATATTACTTTTATTCAAAAGTCAAAAAAATAAAAGCAATAAAGCTTTCCATCATTTCTACTTTTTACTTTAAGTCACATCACATCACTTTTAATAAAGTGACATGTTGTCAAGTCACATCACTCAAAGTGACAATTGATTTGACGCATGATGTGACAAACGATTTGACGCTTGATGTGACTCGCGTGCCGCGCTCGAATTCGAAATGCGAATGCGCTCGCAATCACTCTCGGGCTCGGGTTCGCTAATTCCAAATTAACGAATTTTCCGTCGCGCCGTAATTAAATGATTACGCCTAGCGAAATCACTATTCACGTCGCTAACGAATTAATTCTAAATTAATTCGTTCGCCCGAATTAAAATCTAATTTTAATTCCGCGTCAAAATCCAATTTCTTATAATATATCGAATATATATTATTTTATCGATTAATTCCAAATTAATCGTTCTCTCTCTTTAATTAATATTTTATCCCAGATAAAATATCTCCGCAATTAATCCCAGATTAATTTTCTCCCTCATCGAATTAATCTCAGATTAATTCTATCTCTCTCTTCTAATTAATCCCAGATTAATCAAAGTGCGAGTCATACGTCATCGGTGAATCTTCAGGAACCGACCCATGAGATCTCCGGATATATTGGCAGTAAGTAAATCGATCGTCGGACTGTCCGAACACGTAAGTACCTCGTACTACGTTTATATCGATTTACAAGACAAGGTTGGCTTCTAGCAAAGCGCCATGCCTACCCAATTCTCCAGAAATATTCTTACAGGAATATATAGATCTGTATCAAGCGTAGTATACCTAGTAGTATTGTGTATATCAGCCCAGTATCGGATAGTCACGTGCTAGGGCTGGGGCTGGATAAATGTCTGCCCCGTCCGAAGCACATGTCGGATGTCTGGTAACTAGTCTCTATAATCGGATATTTATGACCTGGTCACAATATCCCGATTGGTTGCGCAACACTTAAGAGCACTAGTACCGTATCCTGCGTGACATCATCTCCAATATAACTGAAGTGATACTTCGTCTTGACATCACACCCAATACACTACGACTCTCTGATAAACCAGAAATGGTGTACACAGAACCGGTTAAAGCCCTGTACCACCAAGACCAAAGTCTACCGATTATCGCAAGTATTAGCGATGCAAGTCTCAGGTTAAGACTATACACACCTACCTTGATTTCGGCCTCCCATAGACACATAGTCATAATACCAATGGGATTCCGAGGGGTCTATCCAGAGCGAAGCTGTTTCCCGTACCATCGTGTGAAACACGACCTCCTATCGCACTTGCATAAGTATCCAATACTTATATATATGAGAACTATGCCGTTGTGCCCTCACAACGCGCACAAGTACAATACTAGCCTATTCCGCATTATCGATGTCCTGTCTCGATAATACTCCGGCTAGGGATATTTAATGATTAATCCTTCGGGGATTGATACTGTCTCATATCATTCTCAATCCAGGAACTAATCATATGGACCTCTCTTCATTTATACATTTATGGTGATTTAATCATAAATGATGAGAGTGCAATTCCTTGTCACATAGTTAATTTGTACAACAACACCGTGATCTGTACAAATAGTGACGCTATGGGTCATATTATCCAACACTTAATCCATTAAGCTTGTCGCAGTAGACTCATTAATTTCTGAATCAGAACTAAAGATTAGATCCTTAAAGTATGATAATGAAATTGAAGGATCTTCATAGATCTTAGAAGTACTAAATTGCAATAAATAACTCTTGGAGAGTTAATGACTATTCTCTAGGAGACAAAGTCAAAAGTTTGCAATAGGCAAGTAGCGCAAGGCGCACCTTATTTCGATATTCTAGAAGGCCAAGGCTTGGCCAAAGGCTTCTGGAATGTGGAAAATGGCAAAGGCGAAAATCATTATAGTCTTCTGGGAAGATAAATGACATATCCCAAAATGTCTACTTAAATTGTGGCAAACGGGATCGCGGAAGCGTGACTACCGTTTGGACAAAGCAGACATGAAGGAATTGAAGACGGGCTTGGCTCCGACTTTAAATATGTTTGTCAACAATATGTTCATGACTAGCATTAAAATTGGATTTTAAATACTCAATGTGATACATAAATTATATGTATTGATGTTCAGAATCTGTTTTGAACAGGATACTGACTTCAATAGAGATTAATCTGCAAATTGGAAATGGGACGAATGTCGCTGTTTTAACCGTAGATACCTAAGTTTAGGAACTACCTTCGGGTGTGTACCTAAATTTGGAAACTGTTATAATGTAACTAGTTTGACAAGAAACATTATCTCTATATCAGTGTTTGATCCGCTGCGAGTGAACCTTTATATTCTAGAACACTAAAGTGTTTTCATTATATAAAGATGATATTGAGATAAACACATTAGATGTGAATAACAGAAATTATATTTTGAATATAAATAAATCTCAAACGTATAACATGACAAACAAATAGCTCAAACTGATTTGATCAGAAGAAACTAATTGTGGCATTGTTGTCCGGGACACAATCAAACAAGACTCGTATATCCACACTTTCGAAGAGTGGGTACTCGGACTGATTTGATTCCATTCAAATAAAGTCTACGAATCTAGTTAATTCGGCAAAGTGCCTAAAACACCTTTACTAGGTAAAAGTGTAAATGCCACCGATCTGTTAGCCCTAGTTCACAGTGAAGCAAGTGGGCCCATGTCTAGCTAGGCTAGAGATGGATATGAATATTTCGTGACCTATACGGATGTGGCATTGCGTTATGGTTATGTGTCTCTTTTGAAGAACACAAATCGGAAACTTTTACAGTTTCGACGTGAAATAGACAAACAGATCGGCTAAGGTATTAAACCATCACGGTAAGACCGTAATGGAAAATACTTAAGCAATAAGTTTCTAATATACTTGAAAGAGTATAGTATTCTTTCAATAAGGACTCCTTACGAAACACGTCAATCCTGACGGTGTGTCCGAACTGAGTAACCGAATTTTGTTGGACATGATAAGGTTAATCATGAGTCACTCTGAGCTACCATTTCCTTCAATGGATACAAATAAACAGTGCAGAACTTATTTAGAATAAGGTTCCATAAAAATCTGTTTGACAGATTTCATATTAGATATGAACGGGAAAGAAACCGGGTTTCTCATTCCTATAATTTGGGATGCTAGGCATACGTTTGGATGATACCAAACTAAAACCCAAATTGGATACGGGCCAATTGTAGGTTATCCTATGGATACCATAAGTATAGTACTTATACAACTCACTAGAGAACAATTAGATTGTTGCTCACCATGCGGTTTTCTTAAGAGGAATGCCGATATGCTGTGGTAAGTGAGATGATAGTAAAACTCGATGAAAATTGGAGTAATACTATTCAAGGCACCCATTCCTTAATGGAACATAAATAGTTCATCAAGGATGAAACTATACTAGTAATCTTCGTATACACAAGAACCGCGTATGTCGGAGAGAGTCAGAAAATAACCTGGAGCATGGGTTTCTGATCTCACCTCGTAAAGATGTCAATCTTTTGAGGTATTCCAACTGACTACGTATGAGGAAGTGATACAAGGTATCGACTCTCTATTATGGCAAAGTGCCATGAATCCGAAATGGATTCCATGTATATCAACAAGTTTGGATACTAGTTGTTGTACCACAAGGCATTGTGCCTACTGGTACTATATAAGTCTTCAAGGAAGACATACATGGATGGCAACATACCAACGTATAAAGCTAGGCTTTTAGCAGAAAGGTATCGTTATCAACATTGTGTTGATTACGATTCAACCTTTTACCTGTTGCCACGGTAAATCCATTTGGATAATGCTTGCTAAAGCTGCATGTTTCATTTATGAAATATGGCAGCAGAACGGGAAAATCGCTTTCCTGAAAAGGAAACCTTTCGGAGGATGTTTACAACATCCTGTCGGTTTTGTCGTACCAAAACTAGCAAATAAGGTTTGCAGGTTATTCGATCTATGTTTGGATTGAAGTAAGTATTAGGTTCTTGGAATTATCGTTTTGATGTAATCATAATTGTTTATGATTTAATTCAAAACGAAATGATTCTTGTGTATATAAGGAGGTTAGTGGGAGCGCACTGACAGTCGTTGTCCTATAAAATAATGATAATATGTCATTTCTTGGAAATGATATTCCCATAAAAACAATCGGCGAAAGCTTGGCTTTCGAATACTCTCCGAGAAACCGTACATTGAAAAATGTACGTTACCTGGTGTCTCATACGCTTTGAGCATATGAAGTCACAAACAGGCCAATCCAAGTGATAGTCACTGGATTGATGTTAAGAACATCCGTTAGTATCTTAGAGAACTAAGGATGATGTCTTAATATGTGGAGAATGAGAACTTGAAGTGACTGGGATCACTACTGCAAGTTTCCTAAACCGATAAAACGACTATAAGTCGCAAACGGTACTACAAAGTTTGAATAACGGAACAGTGAGTTGGAAATCTTCCAAGCAAGATACTGTTACTGAATAAATAACAAATGCGGGTTATTGCTGCAGCTGAGGCAGCAATAGAAGCCATTTGGGTCGATAATAAATCTAATTAGATTAGATATAGTTCTGTTAGCAGCTGAGCTAGGCGACGGCACAGGCTAAAGAATTAATGGTCTCATCAACGATCCAGATATATAATTCGATATTCATCTTATTCATACGGATCATACATCGTGGCGATGTGATGATCGTATAAATCGCATCAGACGATAATCATGCAAATCCACTAATGAAAGCATTTCTCAGCAGTTTAAGCCAACCGTACATAGTTCGGGTGTCAGACACTCGAGTGACTAGCTATAGGCCAAGTGGGAGATTGTTGGACAGTTATGACCCATAGTGTCACTATTTGTACAGATTATGGTGTTGTTGTACAAATTAACTATGTGACAAAGGAGATTGTTCTCTTATCATTTGTGATTAGATCACCAAGATGCATAAATGATAGGAGGTCCCTATGATTTGTTCCTGGATTGAGAATGATATGAGACAGTATCAGTCCACGAATGATAAATCATTAAATATCCCTAGTCAGAGCATTGTCGAGATTGGACATCGATAAATGCGTAAAAGACTAGTATTACGCGTGTGCGCGTTGTGAGGGCACAACGGCATAGTTCTCATATATTTGGGTATAGGATATTCATGCAAGTGTAATAGGAGGTTGTGTTTTACTGATGGTACGGGAAACAGCTTTGCTCTGGATAGACCCCCTCGGAATTCCATTGGTAGTATGAATATGTGTCTATGGAAGTCCGAAATCAAGGTAGGTGTATTTGGTCTTAACCTGAGACTTACACCGCTAATACTTGCGACAATCAATATACTTTGGTTTTGGTCGTCCAGGGATTTAACCAGTTTCTGTGTACGCCTCTTCTGGGTATATCGAGAATCATAGTGTGTTGGGTGTGATGTCAAGACGGAAGTATCACTCCAGTCATAGTGGAGATGATGGTCACGTAGGATACGGAACTTGTTCTCTTAAATGCTGCAGCTATCGGGATATTATGACAAGGTCATATATATCCGTTTATAGAGACTAGTTACCAGACATCCGACATGTGCTTCGTACGGGGCAGACAAAATTCCAGCCCCAGGCCTAGCACGTGATCATCCGATACTGGATCGACATACACAATACTACGTATACTATGCCTGATATAGATTGTTTATTCATGTAAGCATGTTTCTGGAGAATTGGGTAGGCATGGCGCTTTGCTAGAAGCCAACCTTGTCTTGTAAATCGGTATAAACGTAGTACGAGGTACTTACGTGTTCGGATATTCCGACCACCGAATTTACTGCCAACATATCCGGGGATCTCATGGGTCGCTTCCCGAAGATTCACCGATGACGTATGACTCGCACTTTTAATTAATCTGGGATTAATTAGATGAAAGAGAAAATTAATCTTGGATTAATTGCGGAGATATTTTATCTGGGATAAAATATCAATTAAAGAGAGATAACGATTAATTTGGAATTAATCGATAAATTAATATATTCGATATATTAAATGAAATTGGATTTCGACGCGGAATTGAAATTAGATTTTAATTCGGGCGAACGAATTAATTTAGAATTAATTCGTTAGCGACGTGAATAGTGATTTCGCTAGGCATAATCATTTAATTACGCCGCAACGGAAAATTCGTTAATTTGGAATTAGCGAACCCGAGCCCGAGAGTGTTTGCGAGCGCATTCGCATTTCGAATTCGAGTGCGGCCCGTAAGTCACATCAAGCGTCAAATCATTAGTCACATCAAGCGTCAAATCAAATGTCATTTTGAGTGATATGACAAGTTGTCACTTGATTGAGTGATGTGAGTTGATGTGAGTAGATGGAAGTTGATGGCTTGAAAGACATTTAACATTGTTTTAATAATGATATTTGACTTTCAGAATTTGTGTATTAGATACACTATTCCCACCAACCAAACTCATCCATCTCTCTATCTCTTTTCACGATTTTGGAGCCAAATATTGCTTCTCTCTCTCACACGGTCTTGGACCTTCTTCTTCCTTCTATTTTCTGAAAAACTGAGAGCTAAGGAGAAGCTTTGGATGATTTGTGGCAAATCATCAAGGTGCTAGCACACTCGATGAGACATACCAAGGTGATAGGGCAGTGATTTCGTGAGCTTGGGATTCATTTTGGAAGCTTGGAGCTTGAAGATTTCATGGAGGACCAAAGCCGAAAATGGAGACACTTGTTGCAGCTCACTGTCGAGACTCCAAGGAGAGCAGAAACCGAATTTTGTTGTTCTTCTTAGCATCCAATCCGTTCATTGTGAGTATTCCGCACCTCATTTGATTGTATTCACATGTTATTTTCTTGCTTGATAATGATCCTTGGACCTTAGAGAATTCCAACAGTCACACCTAATTATATATATTTTGACAAATTAGATTAAGCCCACTTAAAATTTTATTACAACTTTTATTAATTAAAAATTGCCTAAGTTTTGCTATAAATAGCAAGCTTTAGGAAGGTTTTAATTACAAGTACAAATACAAGCAAATTCTTAGAGAAATTAACCTTAAGTTAGAGAAGTGTTTAGAGAAGCTTGTGAGGTTTCTACAACATTTCATTTAGGAGAAATCAAGATTAGATCTTGAAGTGAAACTTGGTAGTATTGGAAACAAGATGTGATATTGGAGTTAAGCTTGCACACTTTGGAGGTTCTCCAACAATTTCAACAAAAGAGAAGTAGATTGGATCTTGCATCAAGCTTACTAGGTAATGTTTGATCTTCTCCTAAGTTATGTTCTTTTATGTATTAGATGCATGATCACATAGCTTAATGTTGAAATAATGCTAATAAATTGTGTTAGAATACTTTGGAAGTATAAACACAATATGCTTGTAATTGGGTCAAAATATTTATGTTATACATAAACATAATTTAGAGTTTGGAACTCTATATTAAAGCTTAGAGCTCTGGCTACCATTATAGAATAACTTGACCACATTTGGGTGACCTAGAATTGTTCACGAGATATTTCTTATTGGGATTCTAATTTAGTTTGTGTTTTGGATTCAAAATTTACGCAAATGCGTATTTAGAATAAATTTATGTTTTTGTAAAAATATTTGATATTTTGAAAACTTGATTTTTATTCTATAACATGTGTTGATGTTGGTTTTGATGTTAAAAATTAATTTTTGGTATTTTAAGTGTTTAGAGAGAGCTGGAAGTGATTAGGGTAAAATATTTTAATCTGTTCAGCTCACTGGAAAACGAGCTGAAGAGGGAAACAAATGAAAAAAAAAATCAGACCTGGTTGTAAAAATACTTGCACTGTAGCACGCGCATACGCGCTGTGCGAATGGCAATTTTTGTTTTCGCTCATTTTTGAGTTTCCGGACTCCGATTCAGTCCCGGTTTTTTCTTATATACTCGTAAGGAAATATCGTATTTCATTAAATTATTTAAAATTACACCCATACTTGATATCCATGGGTTAGACCCATTTCCGCTGCCCGGAGCACCGATTCGACCCTAGGGGTTCCACAACTGCCCCAACAACTGGTGCTTCTAAAGTACTTGGAAGTAATGAAGATCGTCTCGCTTCGAAAATATTACCTCTTAAGCTGAAGGCTTGTTCAACCGCAACGGTGGAAACATGTGCTACAAGCATCTCTTTAGCAATAATTGATAAAACATAATAGACATTTTAATATCGGTTCCACCAGTCAAGTACTTGAAAATTTTTATACACTAAACTTTCAGGAGGAAACTCGAAGTTGGTAGATAAATAATTATCTAATTCTGGGTTGTTAGTCGTGTTATCCCTATGTTTTTTTATTTCGTTGTAGCAACCAACGATCACCTACACTAAGTCTTGAATGTATTACGGGTTCGCTACTAGATTGTCCTATTGATTATAAGTTATATCTACTAACATAATCATTAAATAAATCTATTAAATTAATTTTTATTTTATCTATTATTTTTGTAATATTAATTTCATCAGCTATTCCTAAATATGTATAGTAAGTTAGTAAGCCATTATTCAAACATTCTAATTTTAATCTAGGATTAAAAATTGTGGCAATAAGATAAAGCAATGAAATGTCTTTAAAATAAATCAATCATTTTCTCTTCATAACAGCAATAGTTTCAATTAAAACAATATCATTAACATTAGAACTTTCAGCATGCTCATATAGAGTACCAACAATATTCATATATCCAACAAGAAATAAATTAGTTATAAGATAATAAACTCCACTAAAAATATTTGTAGCATCATTAAAAACTTTAAAAGTAATACGTTTTTTCACAAATATCTCATTGACTAGGCAAAAGAGTTATATATTGAACATGTTGGGAAAAAAATTACATAATACTTTTTGTATTGAAAAGCTTGAATTAAAAGAAAATAAGTTGAATTCCAACGAGTTGGAACATCTCGTGAAAAATTTACCGATTTAACATCATTTAATTTACAAAACTTATCTCATTCTCTCATAACTTGAGAATATGACCAAATATAATTAAGTGTAATCCTAATAGGATCAATGTGATTTTCTAAATAAGTCATACCATCTTGAAAACATAAATTAAGGACATGGCATGTGCAATGAACATGAAAAAATCGACCCCCCAAATTTGGTTGGCATATTTCTTTTAAATCTCTAATTGATGTAGTATTTGCTGATGCATTGTCAAAACCACTTGTTAAAATTTTACCTAATAAACCATATTCATCAAAAAATATTTTAATCATTCTTTAAATTTGTTGTGCAATATGTTGCTCATCAAAAACTCTAAATGCAATAAGTCATTTTTTCATGTTCCATGATGCATCAATCCAATGACAAGTCACACTCATGTATGAGTGTATTTGCCAATGGTTACTCCAAATATCATAACAAATAGAAATAAGACCTTTAATATTTTTAAATATTTCATTTAAAATAATTTTATCATCTTTGTATAATTTAAAATTTTGACGTTTTGTTGTATTTCTAGTCATTTTACAGGCAGCAGGATTTACAATATTTCGAACATAATTAGTAAAAATAATTTTTCACCAAAACTTAAAGAAAGATGTGTCATACAAGTAAATTTAGCAAATTCTTCTCTATTTTTAGCATCAGAATTTTTAAATAAATCTAAAGAACTCGTACCTCTACTAGATGAAGCGTACCTGCTTATTTGAATTTGTGTTGTATCAAGTCCAATTTCAGCGGCATGATATATATCCAAGTGCTTATTCATATTTCCATAGTCGCTAATAAATTTGTAAGATACACCACAATAGTTGCATATTGCTTTTGGACTTTCATTTTCAGTCTTCACTAAATGAAAATGAATTTTGAAAATATCGGAAGATCAAGACTTAACTTCTCTTCTCCGTGTACCGATATTGTGGCCGCTCTCTTGGGTTGGCACATTGGACATGATGTTCTCAGATGAGTTTGTCATTTTTTGTTAATATTGAAAATTGCAAATTTAAATCAATATGAAAAATTGAAGATGAGAGAATTTAGAATGAGAGAATTAAAGAAATTGAGAGAATTGAGAATTGGTGTGTTGAAAAAATGAAGAATGACCTCTATTTATAAATTTTCGGACTATTTGTGTGATACCTAAATTGTACCTAAAACTAGCCGTTTTATTAATATTATTAAGGGTAATTTAGTAATTTGATTTAAAACAATAATTTTTTATTTTTATTTTTAGGGCAGGGAGCCACTGTGTAGCCTAACAGCTGCTAGTCGTTGGGTACTATGGTTCCGTTCGGTTCGGCTAGGATCTAACCTTAACCGAACCGAAAAAAATCGATTCTGGTTCGGTTTCGATTCCCAATCGAAACTGTGGTCGGGTCTATGGGTCTGATCAAATGGCTCATGGTGTTGCATACATGCCATCCTCCACATGCAAAACAAATTTATAATAAAAATAAAATAATACGAATTTCGTGTGTGTTTTTATTGATAGTGATAAGATGATCACATAAGTGACTCGATCATTAGCCAACTTAGGCGGTCATCTAGGTAGAGTTGGCAATGGGCCAGGATGGGACGGAATTTGGCAAATCTCGTCATGTCCCGGTCATATAAAACGAGACAAAAATACATCCTCGTTTCATCATATTTTACAAAAAAATATCGTCTTATCCCGTGAAATCCTGACTCGTCCCATGAAAATCTTGTCCCGATTCAAAAAAATTCATCACAGTCCCGTTCGTTTTCGAAACGGGACAAAAAAAATTTGTCACGAATCCCGTCTCAAACGGGACAGGTCGGGTCAAAAAGTCAACCATACACCTAGGGTTTCACCCCAAATATAATACCTTATAAAAATTTGTGTCAAATGTATTATAAAATTATTGATAATTTTTATGAAAATTAGCCGAATGGTTAGACCCATCATAGTCTCCAATAACACCTCTTTCCTAAATGTATGTAAATTTTTCCATATATATATATATATGCAACTCAAGAGCCTAAAATCTAAATGCAACAAGTTGGGCCAACAAGCCCCTGTAGCCCATCTCTTTAGCCTTACTGTTCCAACTCCCTCACTCTGACCCGGCCCATGTAATTATTTCATATAATAATATAATAATAATAATAATAATAATAATAATAATAATAATAATAATAATAATAATAATAATAATAATAATAATAATAATAATAATAATAAAAGGAGGATAAGTTTTCCCCTATCATTAATTGGGGTTTTAAATTAATAAAATTTTATAGAAGGATAATTTTTCCCTATCATTAATTGTGGTTTTGAATTTATAGAAAAAAAATGTTAAATAATATTGTTGAAGCATAAGTATAATATACATTTATCTTTTTAAAAAAAATCTTTTAAAAATCAGCAAAAAATAAAGACTTTTCAAGAATTTTAAAACCCAAAAAAACCTACAAAATAATTAATTAAATTCCAACTTTCTAAACAGTTTAAAATGCAGATAGTGTTGTTTCGTATGCTAATCATTTATTAATTTTTTTAAAAAAAATCTAGACCTCAAGCCTTTTATATTATAAAATTATAAAAAAAAAAAAGAGTATAATTTTCTTCTTTCATTAATTGTGATTTTGAATTAGTAATATTTTATATAAAATAAAATGTTACTTTTAACATTTTTTTTTTCCCAAATAATGTTGTTCAAGCATAACTATAATAATATATATTTATCTTTGAAAAAAACCTTTTAAGAACCAATGAAAAACAAAAACTTTTCAAGAATTTTAAAACTCAAAAAATACTTCAAAACAATTAATTAAATTCCAAGTTTCCAAAAACTTTAAAATACGGATAGTGTTGCAAAGGTATTCATAATATTGTGATAAAGGAGTCTTAAAAGATAGGCCATAAAAGTCTCAAGACCCATAAAATTCCACGGCCAGTCGGCCACTAATATCTTTTTTAATTGGAAGCTAACTGTTTTTTGGTTAGATTAATTAATTTTGAAGTTCATATGCTAGAAATGATATTAATTTGAGTATATTTGAATTCATGCTAATTAGTAAGGCTCATATTTTGTATTCTAAACAATTATTACCAATACATAATATTTGCCTCTAAAACCTTTCACATTAAACTGTTTAGAGTAATTAAAATAATCAATCAATTAATTAATTCATACATCTAATTAAGATATATATTAAGATTTAAAAGTTTCCGTCATTAAAATTCACTCTATAAATAGAGTAAAAAAAAATCATTTTATTGTTTCATATCAAAACTACTCTCCAACGTTTACAACTTATAACCTTATGTGTTTACAATAAAACTTATCCTCTCAATCTTCAATATGATGAGGTAACAAAAAATACTACTTTCTCAATAAAAATTAATTTTTAGAATGTGAATATTAATATATATGATAGATTTAATTTAAATTTACCTTTAAAATTTATAGGTGTCACTTTGCAAAGAAGAATGAGAAGTATTGTCTTATTCGAGAATTGAATTCAGAAAAAGATGATTGGCAAAATTAAAGTGAGGGCATCAAGACTATGAGATGCAATTTTTTCGAAATAACAATGATTTGATCTCTTTTGATATGGTCGTACTTCATGAAGATGTAACTTTATTTCTCTTCTAAAAAATAATTAATGATTATTGTAACAATTTTATATTCTTAATATAAACAAATTATTTAAGAAATTTATAGGTGATCACGATTTACACAAGTTACGCAAGCGCACGTATCGTTCAAGTAGTATAAAATGTATCGATCCCACGAAGACTTATTACTTATGTTATTAATTATTGAAGCTAATCTTCTACAAGTATCCAATTTAAATTGATTGTAGATGTTGGTTGAATGATGATGTTATCTAAAACAAATAATTAAAACTATGATAGATTACAAAGTTAATCGATGATATGAAAGTATCCAGGGTTGTGAATCCTCCCAATATTCTTCTAAAGATGAATTGATTATCCTATACTTGTGCAATATATTGGCTTATTAACCTGGAACATGAATGTATCCATAAGCATCTTTCGATGGTCGAATGCAAATATTCAAATTTACTTAATTAACTATATTTATATGTTAACTAAGAAACCTCAAATTCATTAAGGTCAAGTTCCAATTATGGCTACACCCGCCCTATAGATATATTTCTATCCTGGAGGGAAATCCCTTAAATTGAGATCGTGTGTTATTGAATCTAAGGCTAAACTTAAAATTCATTTGTCAAGTTCATCTAAATTTACCACAACAATCTTGATGGTGATCAAACAACAAGAAGCATTAAGATATAGATTCAATAAATAAAAGAAAACATCACACAAGACATAAGATAATTCAACTTATAAAATCATCAATATTGAGTTTCATCACAACCCTAGATAATGAATTTAGTTACAACACATAGTTAAGATTACTAACAATGTTGGACAGTTATGACCCATAGCATCACTATTTGTACAGATTACGGTGTTGTTGTACAAATTAACTATGTGACAAAGGAAATTGATCTTCTGTCATTTGTAATTAGATTACCAAGATGTATAAATGATAGAAGGTCCATATGATTAGTTCCGGATTGAAATGATATGAGACAGTATCAATCCACGAAGGTTTAATCATTAAATATCCCTAGTCGTAGTATTATCGAGATTGGACATCGATAATGCGGAATAGACTAGTATTACACTTGTGCGCGTTGTGGGAGCATAACGGCATAGTTCTCATATATTTGGGTATAGGATACTCATGCAAGTGTAATAGGAGGTTGTGTTTACCGATGGTACGGGAACAGCTTCGCTCTGGATAGACCCCTCGGAATTCCATTGGTAGTATGACTATGTGTCTATGGAAGTTCGAATCAGGGTAGGTGTATTTGGTCTTAACTTGAGACTTGCACCGCTAATACTTGCGACAATCAATATACTTTGGTTTTGGTCGTCCAGGGCTTTAACAGGTTCTGTGTACGCCACTTCTGGGTATATTGAGAATCGTAGTGTATTGGGTGTGATGTCGAGATGGAAGTATCACTCCAGTCATAGTGGAGATGATAATCACATAAGATACGGAACTGGTGCTCTTATGTACTGCAGTCATCGGGATAATATGACTAGGTCATGATTATCCGATTATAGAGACTAGTTACCATAGATCCGATATGTGCTTCGTACGGGGCAGACACATTTCCAGCCCCAGGCCTTGCACGGTACATCTGATGCTGGATCGAAATACGCAATACTACATATACTACGCCTGATATAGATCACATATTCCAGTAAGAATATTTCTGGAGAATTGGGTAGGCATGATGCTTTGCTAGAAGCCAACCATGTCTTGTAAATCGGTAAAAAAACGTAGTACTAGGTACATACGTGTTCGGATAGTCCGACGACCAGATTTACTGCTAACATATCCGTGGATCTCATGGGTCGCTTCCCGAAGATTCATCGATGACGTATGACTCGCACTTTATTAATCTGAGATTAATTATAAGAGAGAGAGAGAGAATTAATCTGGGATTAATTACGGAGAAATTTTATCTGGGATAAAATATTATTTAAAGAGAGAGAACGATTAATTTGGAATTAATCGATAAAATAATATATTCAATATATTATACGAAATTGGATTTCGACGCAGAATTAAAATTAGATTTTAATTCGGGCGAACGAGTTAATTTAGAATTAATTCGTTAGCGACGTGAATAGTAATTTTGCTAGGCATAATTATTTAATTACGTCGCAACGGAAAAATCGTTAATTTGGAATTAGCGAACCCGAGCCCAGGAGTGTTTGCGGGCGCACTCGCATTTCGAATTCAAGTGCGGCCCACAAGTCACATCAAGCCTCAAATCTCTTGTCACTTTGAGTGATGTGATGTCTAGTCACTTTTGATGTGAATAGTGATGGAGGTGGTTGTTGGCTTTAATGCCTTTTGACTTTTGGAAAGCAAAAATTTGGTAAATGGATTTTTGAAATTCATTTTGTGTATTAGATACACAACTCTCCAACAACCAATAACTTAACACATTTCTTCTCACATCTCTTCCTTCTCACGGCCTTGGGCCTTTTCTTCTTCCAATTTTCTGGTTTTGCCGAGAATGAAGGAGAAGCTAAGGGAAATTTTGCGGCAAAATTTCCGGAGTGCTAGCACGATTTAGGAGTCGTATGATGGTGATAGGGAAACCCACCCGTGGGCATGGAATACACATCACAAGCTTGGAGCTTGGTGGACCACCATGGCCGAAAATGGAGGAGCATAAAGGAGCATCATTGCCGAGAGCTTCAAGCAGTTTTTGTTGTTCTTCGCATTGCCAAATCCGATCAATGTAAGTATGATTCCGCCATTCTTCATTGTTGTATTCACATGTGTTTCTTGCTTGATTTGATCCTTGGGACCTAATAGAAACCCAACAATGGTATCAGAGACATTTTGAGCATGAAACTTGATTAGGGTAAAATTTGGGTAAATTGAATTTGAGCATGTTTGCGTGAAATTAATTATTTGAGCATTCTTGTAAATGAATGACTTGGAGTTATTTGTGATCAATTTGATGAAAATTAGATTGGATCAAATTTTCCCCAAAATATTGGCTTGGCCGAATACTTTGTTGCCCTAATGTCATAGTGAGTTTTATGTTTTTGATCATTGGATGAGTTGGAAAACATTGGGTAATGTTGATTATGGATTTAATTGATTGAAACCAAATCGGACATGAAAAACCCCAAATTGCCGTGAGTATTAGCATGTAAAATGATGTTATTTTTTTATTCAAATGTGTTGGACATATGTTGATGATAATGAGCATAAATAATTATGTAAATTAGTGTTTTGGAAATATTAATTTGAGTAATTAATTATGGCATACACTTTGGTTAATTTAATTATGAAATTTGGAATTTTGAAATTAAATTAATTGGGCTTAAATTTGGAATTGGGCTTTTAAAAGTTGTAATTGGGCTTAATGGGCTTGGTTGTACCAAGTTAGGTTTAGGCTAAATTGGTTGGATCCAATTGGGCCCAAAACCATTTCCATAAAGTCCAATTATGACTTAACGGACCTTTAACTTTAATTGGGCCTAAATTGGTTTCTTGGCAAATAAGGGTGATTCCTTAAATAGGCTTTGGTATTTGGGTTTGACCCATATTGACCAAAATTCCATGCCTTAAGAAATTAATTAAAAGCCCATTGGACTTTAAATTAAATTGACATTGGATGTTAATCGGGCTTTGAGACCCGCAACGATTAGATTTAGAATCTAAGTCGTAAAGGTTCGTTGATAAAGTGTATTATTTAATTTGGAATTAAATAAATGAATTAGTATTAAATGGAAATTAAATTGGATTTAATTGTGTAGTTTAATTTAATTCGAGAATTCGTACTTTGAGTACTTATTCGCAAAACGAGTCGGACTCGCGCAAAATCAAATCGTTGTTTGAACATTGGATGGTCATTAATATTCAGATTAATTAATTGGATTAGATTGATTGATAACATGCTTGTGTGAATACATGGATGCGATGTATGAATAATATATATCAGATGGATATTATATGGGTGAGGGCAATTTTGGAAATTATTGTAATAAATTTAGAATTTATTAATTGGACCTGCATGTCCAGCCTATTACCTCCTTACTCTTTGTATTTCTCTTCTCACCTATTCCCCTCAATGTAAATGAGGTTTCTTTAGAAGTGTTATGTAATCGGGTAGAAGTAATTATTGTGCTAGCTGGAGAGAGGAAATGGAGAGATTTGTTCTAGGAACAATGTTTAAATATCCATCCTTATATCATTATTATTTTATTTACTTACGCGCCTTATTATGTGTTTAGAATGCATGCTTAAGCGTGTATGATGATGAGACCTTAACAAAGATAATTAATTGGTTGCCAATTACACGCGAAAAACCCTCAAAACATATTAAGCATTTTTCCTTCCATTAAGTGATTCTTACTCAAGATCCAAGACTGGCATTGGTTTGTTGGCCAAAGTCAAGACCTTTATCCGTCGAGGATGTGTTTGAATCATGAAGGCTTTGTTCCATATCGGTGTCTTGTCCAAGTTGTGGTTTGTTGGCCAAAGTCAAGATCACTTCTTGTCCATCGACATTGATTACGAAGCTTTCCAAGGTCAATGGGTTCCGCTTAACTGGGATCACTAAGTTTGTTGTGCCAAAGCCAAGGCTTAGATGATTCAGAGGAAAAAGTTAGGCAATATATTGGATATATTGGCATATATAAGATATATGTTTCAGACTTTGATGTCCACCTACCGGATCTAGGAATTGGATGGGATCCAATTAATCTTAGAGATCTACCTAGTTAATTATCATACAATTTGTTTGCCAAAGTCAAGATTGTGTGTTATTTAACGGGATCCTAGCCCACTAGGAAACAAGGTTTCCCGAGTACTCAACAGAGGGTTAGAGGCTCAACGAAAAATAGTGGGAGGCAGGTATTAAATTTGCAATATTCGTTTAGTTACTTGCCATACACGCTCATTTCAAATATTTCGTCAAATAAATTAATATATTAGTTTTACTAATATTTAATCGTTGTTTTTAATTAAACAGTTGGACTGTATTCAAACTATTTCATTTATAGTTGATTATATAATTGGATTATAGTAATCAATATATTTGAATTAACCATTTCAATCAAATAGTTGATTTTATAATTGGATTATAGTAATCAATATAATTGAATTTAACCAATTAAATTATAGTTGATTATATAGTTGGACTATAGTAATCATTATAATGAATAGTACCTAAAATCGTTGATTAAATAGTTGGACTATTAGAATCAAGATAATTGAAAGATTAGTGTTTAAAACATAATCATGGGTGAAAATGTATTTAAATGACTTTAATTTTCAAATTGGGAATAAAACATCAGGATAGTCCTGAAAACTAAGACGTTACTTTATTTGATAAAATAACATCTTAGGCCTAAGCCCGGAGTTAAGCAAATAGTAGAACATGATATTTGGAAGTGATGATAACTTTAGTGCTTAATCCAATAAGCTTGCCGAATAGACTCCTTAATTTTTTAGTCAGAACTAAGGATTAGATCCTTATAGTATGATAATGAAATTGAAGGATCTTCATAAATCTATCTTTAGATCTTAGAAGTACAAATTGCAATAGTAAACTCTTGGAGAGTTAATGGCTATACTCAATGAGACAAAGCCAAAGTTTGCAATAAGGCAAGAAGCGCAAAGCGCACCTTACTTCGACATTCCAGAAGGCCAAGGCTTGGCCAAAGGCTTTTGAGTGTGAAAAAGAGCAAAGACAAAGTCATTATAATATTCTGGGAAAAAAAGGACATATCCCAATATGTCTGCCTAAACTATGGCAAACGGGGTCACTGAACCGTGACTGCCGTATGGACAAGGCAGACATGAAGGAAGTGAAGATGGTGCAAGGCTCCGACTTCAAATATATTTGTCATAAACATGTTCATTACTAGTATTAAAATTGGATTTTAGATACTGGATGTGGTACATAATTATGTACTGGTGTGCAGAATCTGCTCACAAGCAGGATACTGACTTCAGTTGAGATCTATCTGCGAATTGAAAACGGGACAATAGTCGCTGTTTTAACCGTATAAACCTAAGATTAGGAACTACCCTTCGGGTGTGTACTTAAATTAGGAAACTGTTAAAATGTAACTAGTTTGACTAGATACATTATCTCTATATCAGGGTTTAACCCATTGCGGGTATACCTTTATATTCTAGAACACTAAAGTGTTTCATTTTATAAAGATGATATTGAGATAAACACATTAGATGTGAATAACAGTATTTATATTTTGAATATAAATGAATCTCGAACATATGACATGACAAACAAATAGCTCAAACTGAATTAATCAGTTGAGACTTATAAGTGGCATTGTTGTCTGGGACACAATTAAACAAGACTCGTATATCCACACTTTCGAAGAGTGGGTACTAGGACAGATTTGATTCTATTCAAATAATGTCTACGAATCTATTTTATTGGGCAAAGTGCCTAAAATACCTTTTACTTGGTAAAAGTGCAAGTGCCACCGATCTGTTAGCCCTCGTTCATATTGACGTAAGTGGGCCCATGTCTAGCTAGGCTAGATGTAGATATGAATGTTTCGTGACCTTTACGGATATGGCATCGCTTTATGGTTATGTGTTTCTTTTGAAACACAAATCGGAAACATTTAATGAAATCAAAGAGTTTCGACACGAAGTAGACAAACAGATCGGCTATAGAATTAAAACCGTCACGGTTAGACCATGATGGAAAATACTTAAGCAATAAGTTTCTCATATACTTGAAAGAGTATAGTATTCTTTCAATGAGGACACCTCCCGGAACACATCAATTTGACGGTGTGTCCGAACAGAGAAACCAAATTTTGTTAGACATGATAAGGTTAATCATGAGTCGCTCTGAGCTACCAATTCCTTCAAAGGATACGCATTATACAGTGCAAAACTTATTTTGAATAAGGTTCCATGAAAATCTATTTGACAGACTTCATATTAGATATAGAAAGGAAAGAAAACGGGTTTTCTCATTCCTGAAGATTTGGGTATGCTAGGCATATGTTTGGATGATTCCAAACTAGAACCCAAATCGGATAAGTGCCTAAATTGTAGGTTATCCTAGGGTAACCAAAGTATAGTACTTATACAACTCACAAGAGAACAATGTAATTGTTGCTCGCCATGCGGTTTTCCTAAGAGGAATACCTATATGCAGTGGTAAGTGGGAGGAAAGTAAAACTCGATGAAAATCGGAGTAATACTGTTCCAGACACCGATTCCTTAAGCGTAACACAAACAGTTCATCAAGGATGAAACTGTACCAATAATCTTCGAATACACAAGAACCGCGTAAGTCGGAGAGAGTCAGAAAACAACCTGGGGTATGGGTTTCTGATCTCACCTCGTTAAGATGTCAATCTTATTGAGGAACACGAACTAACTACGTTTAAGGAAGTGATACAAGGTATCGACTCCCTATTATGGCAAAGTGCCATGATATCCGAAATGGATTCCATGTATACCAACTATGTTTGGACACTAGTTGTTGTACCGGAAGGCATTGTGCCTATTGGTACTATATAAAGTCTTCAAGGAAGACATACATGGAAGACAACATACCATCGTACAAAGCTAGGCTTGTAGCGAAAATGTATCGTTATCAACATAGTGTCGATTACGACGAAACCTTTTAACAGTTGCCATGGTTAAATCCATTTGGATAATCCTTGCTGATGCTGCATGTTTCATTCATGAAATATGGCAGCTGAATGCCAAAACCGCTTTCCTTAACGGAAACCTTTTGGAGGATGTTTATAACATCCTGACGGTTTTATCGTATCAAAACTAGCAAACAAGGTCTGCACGTTACTCAATCCATGGATGGATTATAGCAAGCATTGCGTTCTTGGAATTATTGTTTTGATGTAATCATAATGGTAAATGATTTAATTCAAAACGAATATGATTCTTGTGTATATAAGGAGGTTAGTGGGAGTGCACTGATAATGAATGTCTTAAATAAATGATATTCCCATAAAACAATTGGTGAAAGCTTGGCTTTCATGAAAATTCTCCGTAGAATTCTTGGGAGAAACAACCTTTATTCTAGGAATAAATATCTAATGGGATAGATTTAAGTTTTTAACACTCTCCGAGTACTCGTACATTGAAATAAATGTACGCGACCTGTTGTCTCATATGCTTTGAGCATATGAGTCACAATCGGGCCAATCCAAGTGATAGTCATTGGATTGATGTTAAGAACATCCTTGAGTATCTTAGAGGAACTAAGGATGCTTTCTTATACTATGGAGAAAGAGAACTTGGAGTGACTGGGATCACTGTTTCAAGTTTCCTAACCGATAAAAATCGACTATAAGTCGTAACAAAGGTACTATACAGTTTGAATAACGGAACAGTGAGCTGGAAATCTTCCAAGCAAGATACTGTTGCCGAATAAACAACAAAAATGGATTATTACTGCAGCTGAGGCAGCAATAGAAGCCATTTAGATCGATAATAATCCTAATCAGATTAGAAGTAGTTTTGTTAGCAGCTGAGCTAGGCTACAAAGCAGGCTAAAGAATTAATGGTCTCATCAACGATCCAGATATATACTTCAATTATACATCTAATTCGTTCGGATCATATATCGTGGCGATGTGATGATCGAATAAATCGCATATGATGATAATTATGTAAATCCGCTGACGAAAGCCTTTCCTCAGCAGAAGTTTGAGCGAACCGTACATAGTTCGGGTGTAGGACACTTGAGTGATTGGCTATAGTTCGGGTGTATAACTGTCCAAGTGGGAGATTATTGGACAGTTATGACCCATAGCATCACTATTTGTACAGATCATGGTGTTGTTGTACAAATTAACTATGTGACAAAGGAAATTGCTCTTCTATCATTATTAATTAGATTACCATGATGTATAAATGATAGAAGGTCCATATGATTATTTCCGGATTGAGATGATATGAGACAGTATCAATCCACGAAGGTTTAATCATTAAATATCCCTAGTCGTAGTATTATCGAGATTGGACATCGATAATACGGAATAGACTAGTATTACACTTGTGCACGTTGTGGGAGCATAACTGCATAGTTCTCATATATTTGGGTATAGGATACTCTTGCAAGTGTAATAGGAGGTTGTGTTTACCGATGGTACGGGAACAGCTTCGCTCTGGATAGACCCCTCGAAATTCCATTGGTAGTATGACTATGTGTCTATGGAAGTCCGAATCAGGGTAGGTGCATTTGGTCTTAACCTGAGACTTACACCGCTGACAATCAATATACTTTGGTTTTGGTCGTCCAGGGCTTTAACAGGTTCTGTGTACGCCTCTTCTAGGTATATTGAGAATTATAGTGTATTGGGTGTGATGTCGAGATGAAAGTATCACTCCAGTCATAGTGGAGATGATGATCACGCAGGATACGGAACTGGTGCTCTTATGTACTGCAATCATCGGGATAATATGACTAGGTCATGATTATCCGATTATAGAGACTAGTTACCAAAGATCTGATATGTGCTTCGTACGGGGCAACACATTCTAGCCCCAGGCCTGCACGTGACATCCGATGCTGGATCGAAATACGCAATACTACATATACTAACCGTGATATAGATCACATATTCCAGTAAGAATATGTCTGAAGAATTGGGTAGGCATGATGCTTTGCTAGAAGCCAACCATGTCTTGTAAATCAGTAAAAAAATGTAGTACTAGGTACATACTTGTTCGGATAGTCCGACGACCGGATTTACTGCCAACATATCCGGGGATCTCATGGGTCGCTTCCCGAAGATTCACCGATGATGTATGACTCGCACTTTATTAATCTAAGATTATTTATAAGAGAGAAAGAGAGAATTAATCTGTGATTAATTACAGAGAAATTTTTTTCGGGATAAAATATTATTTAAAGAGAGAGAACGATTAATTTGGAATTAATCGATAAAATAATATATTCGATATATTATACGAAATTGGATTTCGACGCGGAATTAAAATTAGATTTTAATTCGGGTGAACAAGTTAATTTAGAATTAATTCGTTAGCGACGTGAATAGTAATTTTTCTCTAGGCATAATTTTAATTACGTCGCAACGGAAAATTCGTTAATTTGGAATTAGCGAACCCGAGCCCGGGAGTGTTTTGTGGGGGCACTCGCATTTCGAATTCAAGTGCGGCCCACAAGTCACATCAAGCATCAAATCACTTGTCACTTTGAGTGATGTGATGTCTAGTCACTTTTGATGTGAATAGTGATGGTGGTGGTTGTTGGCTTTAATGCCTTTTGACTTTTGGAAAGCAAAAATTTGGTAAATGGATTTTTGAAATTCATTTTGTGTATTAGATACCACACTCTCCAACAACCAATAACTTAACACATTTTTTCTCACCTCTTTCCTTCTAACGGCCTTGGGCCTTTTCTTCTTCCAATTTTCTGGTTTTGCCGAGAATGAAGGGGAAGCTAAGGGAAATTTTACGGTAAAATTTCAGGAGTGCTAGCACGCTTTAGGAGTCGTATGATGGTGATAGGGAAACCCACCCGTGGGCATGGAATACACATCACAAGCTTGGAGCTTGGTGGACCACCATGGCCGAAAATGGAGGAGCACAAAGGAGCACCATTGCCGAGAGCTTCAAGGAGTTTTTGTTGTTCCTTGCATCGCCTAATCCGATCAATGTAAGTATGATTCTGCCATTCTTCACTGTTGTATTCACGTGTGTTTCTTGCTTGATTTGATCCTTGGGACCTAATAGAAACCCAACAAACAAAACATCATAAAAATGATTGGAAACTTTCAAGTTAAACTGCAATAATAAAATAAAATGCTGGAGTTAGGAGATCCACTTTTAATATTTTAGATATAGAAATCTCACTTTTTATAATATATAAATTGTCATTGTTGCCCAATTAATTTATTTCAAGAATTAATTATGTCAAAACATATATAATCAGTCATAAAGGCGATGATGTTATTTGTCTATAAACCAGCCATATAGGCGGTACTCAATTATGTCAAATTTATAAAACCAGCCATATAGGCGGTAACAAAGTTTGTCAATAATTAATCCAGATTTAAATTAAATATTAATCAATAGATTATAATTTATATATTATAATATAAGTGAGATTAATCTAAATTATCATATTAAAAGCTTCACCAATTTACCCCAGCAAAAAATTACCTACTCATGCTTTGAATAAAACACACATAATTTTATTACTGAAAAGGAAAGCTTAAAAATAAAACATACAAGAAACAATCCTCAATTACTTACTAAGAAACTAAGGAAAGTATGAGAGAAATGAAATGAAATGAAATGTTATTTATAGGCAAAATTTATGTCCCGGCGCCGCGACGCTATTGTTAGTGTCCTACACATGCCCAAGGTCTCTATACCATGATTTATGTGTGAATTATCAAGTAAAGTTTGCGGAAAGAACTTACATTGATCGGTTGAGAAGCTTTAGAGGTGTGTAAGATTGCATTAATTGCATCCAACTACTTCCATCACATTTCAAACAATTGATGTAAGTAAAGTGGGTTCCACCACTTTAAATTCAAAATTTGAGTTGGCTTCTCCAACACACAACTAAATTTTGGGCCCGGGTTCGTTAAATCCAACTAAACGAATTTTCCGTCGCTAAATAATTAAATCCAATTGAATTAAATAATTATGCCTCGCAAAATTATTACGAAAGTCGCTTACGAATTAATTCCAAATTAATTCGTTCGCTTGAATTAAAATCCAATTTTAATTCCGTATTGAAATCTAATTTCAACTAATATATCTGATATATTATTTTAGCCCAAATAAATAAATTAAATAGAAAAATCCAATTTAACTATTAAATTTATTTTGCCGATTAATTCCAAATTAACCGTGTTATCTCTTCTGTACGAATTTAATCCCAGATTAATTCTTGCCGCAATTAATCCCAGATTAATTTTCTCTCTCATTATTAATCCCAGATTAATCCTATTCGAGTCAAATGTCATTGGTGAATCTTTGGGAAGCGACCCAATAGATTCCTGGATATGTTGACAGTAAATCCGATTGTCGGACTATCCGACACCTGCGTACCCCGTACCATGTTCTCACCTATTTACAAGACATGGTTGGCTTCTAGCAAAGCACCGTGCCTACCCAATTCTCCAGAAATATCCGCGAAGGAATATTATCTCTATTAGGCGTAGTAATACTAATGTAACGCGTAATACGATCCAGTATCGGATGTCACATGCTAGGCCTAGGGCTGACATTGTGTCTGCCCCGTACGAAGCATATATCGGATCACGAGTAACTAGTCTTTGTAATCGGAAAGTCATGACCTAGTCATACTTTCGCGACAGCTGCAGCTTTTAAGAGTACTATTACCGTATCCTGCGTGACCATCATCTCCATATGACTGAAGTGATACTCTCATCTTGACATCACATCCAATACACTACGATTCTCAGTAAACCCAGTACAGGTGTACACAGAACATGTTAAAACCGCGGACGACCAATACCTAAGAAAACTGATTGTCGCAAGTACTATCGACGTAAGTCTCAGGTTAAAGATCACATACACCTACCCTGATTCGAATTCCCATAGACACATAGTCATACTACCAATGGGATTCCGAGTGGGTCTATCTAGAGCGAACTGTTCCCGGTCCAACGGCTAACAGAACCTCTTATCACACTTGCATATGTATCCAATACTTAAACATATTCGAGAACTATGCAGTTAAGCTTCCATAACGCACACAAGTGCAATACTAGTTTATTCCGCATTATCGATGTTCAGTCTCGATAATACTATGAATATGGATATTTAATGATACATCGTTCGTGGATTAATATTGTCTCATATCTTATTAATCCGATTTCACCATATGGACTTTTATCATTAATAAATATATCCAAGTAATCCAATTACAATAATGATAAAATAGTAATTTCCTTTTGTTACATAGTTAATTTGTACAAAAACACAATGTTTATTACAAATAGTGATGCTATGGGTCATAATTGTCCAACAATCTTCCACTTGGCTCATAGCCAATCACTCAAGTATCTAACACTTGAACTATGTACATGTCGTTCAAATTTTTGCTGAGAAATAGCCTTCGTCAGTGGATCTGCAATGGGTCTCAAAGGCCCAATTAGCATCCAATATTATTTCAATCAAGTCCAATGGGTTTCAATTGATTCTTTAGGCATGGGCTTTGGCCATTATGGATCAAACCCAAAATGCCAAGGCCCAATTAGGAATCACCATATGCCAAAAATCAATTTAGGCCCATTAGGCCCAATTGAATTATTAAAGGCTCAAAAGTCATATTTGGACTTTATGGAAATGGTTTTAGGCCCAATTGTCCAAAACCAAACTTGGCCCAACCAAGCCCATTAGTCCAAATATAACAAATTAGCCCAATCCAATTTTAAAGACTAATTTATATTAACATAATATTCCAAATATCACATTAATTTAATTCAAGTTAATTAACACAATTAATCAATTAATCTAATGTTTCCAAAACACTAATTAATTCAATTAATCATGCTCAATTATCCAATTCATGTCCAACACAAATTGAAGCAAAATCAATTCTTCAAACATGCTCACACTCACGACAACCACATGAAATTAACATCCAATTTTGATTTCAATCCAATTAACATTCAATTTCATGCCATTTAACACATCCAATTGTCAAATTCAAAAAACAATTACCATGAGCATTTTCTAGGGTACCATTCGGCCAAGGTTAGTGAATTAGGGAAATTTTGATCCAACCAATTTTTCACAATCCAATCATGCATAACTCCAAGTTATCATCATCCAACCATAACCAAGTAATCAATTTGGAAAAATACATGCTCCAAGTAAAATCCCCAAATTTAAGTTAAGAACCCTAAAATTCAAATCTTGCTTAGATTGGCTCTGATATCATTGTTAGTGTCCTACACATGCCCAAGGTCTCTAAATAATGATTTGTGTGTGAATTATCAAGTAAAGTTTGCGGAAAGAACTTACATTGATCGGTTGAGAATTTCAAAATTCTTTGAAATGGATGATGAAGCTCCAAGCTTTGTTGAGTTCTAAACTCTTGGGTGAATTTCCCTATCACCTTGTAAGACTCCTTAAGTACTAGATTTGAACAAATTTTAAAGCAAAATTTGTCTATGGAGGAGAAGCAACTCTCGGCCAAGGAGAAGGAAGAGAGATGAAGTTTTTGTGTTATGTTACAAACTTGTCCAATAAGCTTTAGATGTGTGTAAGATTGCACTAATTGCATCCAACTACTTCCATCACATGTCAAACAATTGATGTAAGTAAAGTTGGTCCCACCACTTTAAATTCAAAATTTGAGTTGGCTTCTCCAAACGAATTTTCCGTCGCTAAATAATTAAATCCAATTTAATTAAATAATTATGCCTCGCAAAATTATTACGAAAGTCGCTTACGAATTAATTCCAAATTAATTTGTTCGCTTGAATTAAAATCTAATTTTAATTCTGTAATGAAATCCAATTTCAATTCATATATCCGATATATTATTTTAGCCCAAATAAATAAATAAAATAGAAAAATCCAATTTAACTATTAAATTTATTTGACCGATTAATTCCAAATAATCATGTTCTCTATTTTGTATGAATTTAATCCCAGATTAATTCTTGCCGCAATTAATCCCAGATTAATTTTCTCTCTTATTATTAATCCCAGATTAATTCTATTTGAGTCAAATGTCATTGGTGAATCTTTGGGAAGTGACCCAAGAGATTCCTAGATATGTTGGCAGTAAATCCAGTTGTCGGACTATCCGACATGTGCGTACCTCGTACCACATTCTCACCCATTTACAAGACATGGTTGGCTAGTAAAGAACCGTGTCTACCCAATTCTCCAGAAATATCCGCGGAGGAATATTATCTGTATCAGGCGTAGTAATACTAATGTAATGCGTAATACGATCCAGTATCGGATGTCACATGCTAGGCCTAGGGCTGGCATTGTGTCTGCCCTGTACGAAGCATATATCGGATCATGAGTAATTAGTCTCTGTAATCGGAAAGTCATGACCTAGTCATACTTTCCCGACAGCTGCATCTTTTAAGAGTACTATTACCGTATCCTGCGTGACAATCATCTCCATATGACTGAAGTTATACTCTTATCTTGACATCACATCCAATACACTATGATTCTCAGTAAACCCAGTACAGGTGTACACAGAACATGTTAAAGCCGCGGACGACCAATACCTAAGAAAACTGATTGTCGCAAGTACTAGCGACGTAAGTCTCAGGTTAAAGTGTTGGACAATTATGACCCATAGTGTCACTATTTGTACAGATCACGGTGTTGTTGTACAAATTAACTATGTGACAAATGAGATTGCACTCTTATCATTTGTGATTAGATAACCTAGATATATAAATGATAGGAGGTCCCTATGATTTGTTCCTTGATTGAGAATGATATGAGACAGTATCAGTCCACGAAGGATAAATCATTAAATATCCCTAGTCATAGTATTATCGAGATTGGACATCGATGAATACGTAAAAGACTAGTATTACACTTGTGCGCTTTGTGAGGGCACAACGATATAGTTATCATATATTTGGGTATAGGATACTCATGCAAGTGTAATAGGAGGTTGTGTTTTACCGATGGTACGGGAAACAGCTTCGCTCTGGATAGACCCCTCGGAATTCCATTGGTAGTATGACTATGTGTCTATGGAAGTCCGAAATCAGGGTAGGTGTATTTGGTCTTAACCTGAGACTTGCACCGCTAATACTTGCGACAATCAATATACTTTGGTTGCGGTCGTCCAGGGCTTTAACAGGTTCTGTGTACGCCTATGCTAGGTATATTGAGAATCGTAGTGTGTTGGGTGTGATGTCAAGACGGAAGTGTCACTCCAGTCATATGGAGATGATGATCGCGTAGGGATACAGAACTGGTTCTCTAAAAAGGTTGCAACCGTCGGGATAATATGACTTGGTCATGATTATCCGATATTAAAGAGACTAGTTGCTCGTAATCCGATATATGCTTCGTACGGGGCAAACACTGTACCAGCCCCAGACCTTGCATGTGATCATCTGATACTGGATCGAAATACGCAATACTACGTATACTACGCCTGATATAGATCATTTATTCCTGTAAGGATATTTCTGGAGAATTGGGTAGGCATGGCGCTTTGCTAGAAGCCAACCTTGTCTCGTAAATCGGTAAAAACATAGTACTAGGTACGTACGTGTTCGGCTAGTCCAACGACCGAATTTACTTCCAACATAACCGGGGATCTCATGGATCGCTTCCCAAAGATTCACCGATGACGTATGACTCGCACTTTTAATTAATCTGGGATTAATTAGATGATTCCAACATTAGCACATGGCCGAATTTGGTATATACAAAATATCAAGATATTTATTTTTTGTTTCATTAAAGTTCAACTTGCCAACTTGTTAAATTGATCATTACACCTTAATGAATAATTCAAACAAGTCAACAATTACACTAAGTCATAAATGAAACATCATAACTTAAAATATTCATACTTTAATTAATTTAATCATTTAACAATTAAATAATTAATTAATTAAATAAATAAATATATGTATTATATTTACAATAAATATAAAATACATATATATTTATGATATTGGTCAAATATCTCAATTTGACAATTAATTAATGTGTATTTGAATTAATCTAACATTAAATACAAATACACAAAAATTAAGGAAATTATGTTGGACAGTTATGACCCATAGCGTTTACTTGTAAAAGACATTGTGTTTTTGTACAAATTAATTATGTAGCAATGAAATTGACTTTTATCATTTCGTAATTAAATTACTTAAATGTGTGAATGATGGAAGTCCTTATGATTAGTTCCGGATTGAAATGATATGAGACAGTATCAATCCATGACAGTTTAATCATTAAATATCCCTAGTCGTAGTATTATCGAGACTGGACATCGATAATACGGAATAGACTAGTATCGCACTTGTGCGTGTTATGGAAGCGTAACAGCATAGTTCTCATATATTTAAGTATTGGATACTTATGCAAGTGTGATAGGAGGTTGTGTTTTACCGATGGTACGGAAAACAGCTTCGCTCTAGATAGACCCCGCCGAATCCCATTGGTAGTATGACTATGTGTCTATGGGAGTCCGCATCAGGGTAGGTGTATTTGGTCTTAATCTGAGACTTGCATCGCTAGTACTTGCGACAATCGATACGCTTTGGTTTTGGTCGTCTACGACTTTAACAGGTTCTGTGTACGCCTCTTCTGGGTTTATTGAGAATCGTAGTGTATTGGGTGTGATGTCAAGACGGAAGTATCACTTCTGTCATATGGAGATGATGGTCCCACAGGGATACAGAACTGGTTCTTTAAGGGTTGCAACCATCGGGATAATATGACTAGGTCATGATTATCCGATAATAAAGAGACTAGTTACTTGTGATCTGATATATGCTTCGTACGGGGCAGACACTGTACCAGCCCTAGGCCTTGCATGTGACATCCGATACTGGATCGCAATACGCAATACTACGTATACTACGCCTGATAAAGATCGTATATTCCATTAAGAATATTTCTGGAGAATTGGATAGCCATGGCGCTTTGCTAGAAGCCAACCTTGTCTCGTAAATCGGTAAAAACATAGTATTAGGTACGTACGTGTTCGGATAGTCCGACGACCGGATTTATTGCCAATATATCCAGGGATCTCTTGGGTCGCTTCCCGAAGATTCACCGATGACGTATGATTCGAGCTAAATTAATCTGGGATTAATCGCGGAGAGATTTATCTGGGATAAAATACTATTTGAAGAGAGAGAGAAAGATTAATTTAGAATTAATCATTAAAATAATATATTTGATATATTAAACGAAATTAGATTTCGACACGGAATTAAAATTAGATTTTAATTCGGGCAAACGAGTTAATTTAGAATTAATTCGTTAGCGATGTGAATAGTAATTTTACTAGGCATAATTATTTAATTAAATTCGATTTAATTACGTCGCAATGGAAGTTCGTTAATTCGGAATTAGCGAACCCGAGCCTGGGAGTGTTTGTGGGCCCACTCATATTTGGAATCGAGTGGGGCCCGCATGTCACATCAAATGTCACATCACATGTCACCTTTAGTTGCTTTTGGTTGATGTGTTTTGGTGGAGTTGGTGGTGACTTTTTCAACACTCCAAAGTGATGGCTTGAGTGACCTTATAACAAACATTTGGTATTATATATAAATTGATTTTTGAAAATCAAACACAAGCCTTATCACTTCTCTCTCATTATCGAATTTGTAACAAACAAATACTCTCCCATATTTCTTCTCATCTTCACCGAATTTGGAAGGAAATGCATTGAAAATTTTGTTGCAAAATTTCAAAGGGCTAGCACTCATCAAGGAATCATATAAAGGTGTTAGGGAAACCAACTTGGGAGCTTGGAAGCACAAAACAAAGCTTGGAGCTTGTGGAGTCCCTTGGCCGAATCTTAAAGCTTCTTGGAGGAAAAATTTTTGTTGATCAACGCATCCATGATGAGTGGTATTTATACCACTATTTCCCACTCATTTGACCTAATGTTTTGTATTGTTTCTCGAGATTTTTGAACGTTTTGATGTGTTTTGTTGTTATTTTGCAGATAAATAAAGTTTGGACAGCACTGGAGGCAATTTGGGGCAAATCCGGACAAAAATGCACCAACTGGAATATTTCAGTCTTCAGCGCGTCGCGCCGCGCATAGATTTGGCGTCGCGACGCCCAGCCTGCGCCAAAGTTGCTAAAATGCGCCGGTCCACAAAATCAGAATCTGAGAAAAGTTGACTTTGCTAACGTGCGCACGCCACGTGTCACAATCACATCGGAGATGCTAAAATGCGCATGCCACGTGTCGAAATCTCATTGCTCGGACGGCCACCGCCCAACGTGTCATCCCACGTGTCGCCACATCATCGTCCACATCAGCAGCCACGTCAGCAAGTCAACCGAGTCAACATGCCACGTCGTCATAAGCCAGTCACAGCGTGACACGTGTCAACATTTCATTCGTCCGACGGCCGCCGCCCCACGTGTTGCCACGTCGCCTTCCACATCATCAGCATGACGCAAACAATGACGTCATGAATAGTTGACACGTCAGCATGACGTAAGCAATGACGTCATGAACAGTGCCACGTCAGCGGATCAGATCTGAGTCAACGAACCAGCAAGTGACACGTGTCACTGTAGCGCGCGTCGCGACGCTGGCCGCGCGGCGCGACGCGCGCACCCCATCGAAGCGTATAAATTCAGAACCCGATTTCAGAAATTTGTATCCCATCCTCTCTCTTCAAATCCTTCTAAAGAGAGAGTTTTCTCTCTCTCTCTAAACTCTTTTAGTTTTTTTTTTTTTTACTTTTGTAAATAATTTTAATTACTTTTTGTAATAATAGTAATTTAATTTTTATTTTTTACTTCTTTTACAGTTTTTACTATTTACTTTTTACTTTTTACAGTTTTTACTATTTACCGTGATGCGGTATTTTCTTTATGTTCGGGTGAAAGGTAATTTCTTTTACTATTACTATTTAGATTAATCTCCCTTAAAAATAATATATTTACTATTTAAATTGGACTTAATCAGGATACCGCCAGATTGGTCGGTGGGTAATAAAACATAAATTCCGCCTCTATGGCTGGTTATTTTGGTTCCGCCTTTATGGCTGGTTGATAATAATCACAAGTTTATATATTATTTTAATGGGAGATATCTAAATAAGTAGTAGTAGAAATAATTCCTTTTACCCTAACATTTTATTTTATTTTACTTTTCAGTATTTTTATTTTATGACTTTTATTTTTATGTCTTTACTAGTCCTAGTTATGTGTAGTTATCTAGGGGTTGTGATGACTTTTAATATCACTAGTTATAAGGGATTATTTTATAGTTTGGGTATTATAAGTTTACTTATTAAGTCTTAAGCTTAATGCTTCTTATTGTCTGATCACCAATAAGATTGAAATGGTAAATCTAAAATGAACTAGACATAGGGATTTTAGGTTTCAGCAGCTTAGACTTAATAGCCCACGATCTTCCTTGAGGATAGATAACCCTTTAATAGATTTCCTTACAGGATAGGAATATACCTGTCGGGCGGGGGTAGCCATAATTGGAACTTAGACTTAATGAATCCAGGTAATGTGGTTGACATAGGAATATGGTTCAATTGGGTTATACTGGGTATTTGTAGTTGACCATCGGAAGAGGCTTTTACATAATTTAGTGTTCCAGGTTAGTAAACAGATTTATTACACAAACATAAAATAATCACTTCATCTTTTAAATGATATTAAAGGAAATCACAACCTTATATCTTTTATCTGTATTTTCTTAGTATTTTCTTTTATCTTTTTATTTATTTATTTAGCAAATCTTCAATCAACCAAATAATCAAGCAATCAATTACATTCTCCCTTTAATTAGATATTTGTAATTAAATAGATTCAATAATTAATAACAACAGTAGGAATTAAGTCCTCGTGGGATCGATATTTTTATACTACTTGAACGATACGTGCGCTTGCGTTATACGTGTGTGTTTACGCCGGTCAATCCATAAACCGATCAATGTAAGTGTGTTTCTGCCACTCTTCTTTGTTATTCATTCACATTTCTATGCTTATTTGATCTTGGGAATAAACCTAGAAACCCAACAATGGTATCAGAGCCAATTTGAGCATGAAATGAATTAGGATAAAATTTGGGTAAAATCATTTTGAGCATGATTTGATAAAAATGATTGATTGAGTATGCTTGAATGATGATTTTATGAAGTTGTATATGATCAATTTCTTGAAATATTGATTGGATCAAATTTTAGCCCAAACAATAGGCTTGGCCGAATGTGGTATTACCCTAGGGTCTTGGTAATTTTTTGTTTCGTTGATCATTGGATGACTTGAAACGATTGGGAATGTCGATTTAAAATTCAATCGAATTGAAAAACAAATTCGGACAAAAATCCCTACAAAAGCCGAGAGCCTTATGGCATGTTAAGATTTGATTTTTTGATTCAAGAATGTTGGACATTAGTTGAACAATAGGATACATAATTAATTAGTTAAATTGTATTTTGGAAATATTAATTTGGATGATTAATTGATGTATTACACTTAAGTTAATTGAATTATAAAATTTGGAATTTTAAAATTTAATTAATGGGCTTGATTTTGAATTTGGCTTGAAATTGTTATATTTGGACATAATGGGCTTGGTTGGGCCAAGTTGGTTTAGGCCAATTGGATTGGATCCAAATTGGGTCTAAATCATTTCATTAAGTCCAAATATAATAAATGGGCTTTAAAAGTTTAATTGGGTCTTATGGGCTGAAATTATTTTCTTGGCAAATGAGGGTGATTCCTTAATTGGGCTTGGTAATTGGGTTTGACCCATATTGACCAAAGCCCTGCCTTATGAAATCAATTGAAAGCCCATCGACTTTAATTAAACAACATTGGATGTTAATTGGGCTTTGAGACCCGATTAGATTAGATTTGGAATCTAAGTCGTTAAAGCGCATTAAAAAGTGTAGATATTTAATTTGGAATTAAATAATGAATTAGTATTGAATACGAATTAAATTAGATTTAACGAGTAGTTCGATATAATTCAAGAATTCGTACTTTGAGTACTTATTCACAAACGAGTTGGACTCGCGCAAAAATCAAATCGTTGTTTGAACATTGGATGGTCACATAATTCAAAGACTAATTAATTGGATTAGATTGGTTGAATTGTATGGAATGAATGAATATATGGATGTGTTGAATGAATAGCGTATATCGGATGGATATTAGAAGGGAAATGGCAATTTTAGAAATTGTTGTAAATTTGGAATTTATAAATTGGACCTGCGTGTCCAGCCTTATCTCTCATTATTTCTTTGTATTCTCTTCTCACCTAATTCCCTTCAATGTAATGAGGTTTCTATTATTTTATTATGTAATTGGGTAGAAGTAGAATAGTGCTAGCCGGGGAGAGGAAAGTGAGTGATTTGTTCTATGATCAAGTTGTTAAATATCCATTCGCATATCGTTATTAATTTACTTTCGCGCCTTATTATGTGTTTAGAATGCATGTTTAAGGGTGTATGATGATGAGACCTAACAAAGATAATAAATTGGTTGCCAATTTACGAGAAAATCCCTCAAAACATATCAAGCGATATTTCCTTCCATTGAGTGATTCTTACTCAAGATCCAAGATTGGCATTGGTTTGTTGGCCAAAGTCAAGGCCTTTGTCATATTGCGGATGTGTTTGAATCATGAAAGTTTTGTTCCATATCGGTGTCTTGTCCAAATTGTGATTTGTTGGCCCAAGTCAAGATCACTTCTTGTCCATCGACATTGATTACGAAACTTTCCCACGTCAATGGGCCTCGCTTAACTGGAATCATTAAGCTTGTTGTGCCAAAGACAAGGCTTAGTTGATTCAGAGGAAATAGGTTAGGAAAATATATTTGATATATTGGCATATATATTGTATATATGTTTCGGACTTGGAGTCCACCTACCGGATCTAGGAATTGGATAAGATCCAATTGATCTTCGAGATCTACCTAGTTAAATATCATACAGCTTGTTGGCCAAAGTCAAGGTTATGCGTTATTTAACGGGATCCTAGACTATTAGGAAACTGGGTTTCCCGAGTGCTCGACAGAGGGTTAGAGGCTCGCCGAAAAATAGTGGGAGGCTAGTATTGAATTTGCAACTTCGTTCAAATACTTAGCTTTACGCGCTTTCAAATATTTCGTCAAAATTATTTTATTAGTTGGACTAATATAATGTTATTTTTCTTGTAACAGTTGGACTGTACCCTACATTGTTAATTGGATAATTAGATTATCGCAATTAAAATGACCGGAAAGAATAGTGTCTGTGACATAATCATGGGTGACAATGTCTTCAACGGGACTAACTTCTTCGATTGGGAACTCAATCTAAGGATAGTCCTTGGATCTGAGAGGCTTCTATATACTATAGAGAGACCTCTTAGGCCTAAGCCCTGTTCTGATCAGTTGCTCGAGCTAGATCTTTGGAAGACACATAGTGACGACAACGCGACTGCTCAGTCAATTATGCTTGCTGCTATGACTCAGCAATTCCGTCGACAAAACAAGGGATTGGATCCCTATAACATGTTGGCGAAGTTGCACGATCTGTACCGATCTAACCTTAGGTCGCAAAGATATGAGTTACAGAAGAAGCTCTTCCGTGCTCGGATGTCGGAGGGTACGTCTGTTGAACATCATATGACACAGATGATTGTCGATATTGAGCAGCTTGGACAAATGGGGATTGTCTTTGAGATAGAGACCTCTATAGATTTGATCTTGCAGTCTCTCCCCGACACTTGGAGTGGGTTCATCATGAACTACAACATGTTGAACCAAGAGCAGACTCTTGGAGAGCTGATGTCCACGCTGCGTGAGGCAGACAAGGAGCTTCAAAAGGGCAAAAGGCACGAGGTGCACTTTGCTTCGACATCTCATTCACCGAGGGTTGGGCCCAAGGCGACTGGAGGTGTGAAAAAGAAAAAGCATAAGAAGAAGGGCAAGAGTAAGGCGTCAAAGGCTTATGGGAAGCCGAAGGACAAGTCTCAGGATGTTTGCCTCCAGTGCGGGAATCAGGGTCATTGGAAACGTGACTGCCGCGAGTATAATGCGCTCCAGAAGGAGATAAAGGCGGGCAAGGCACCGGCCTCAGGTATGTTTGTTATAGAAATAAACATGACTACTTCTAGTTTTAAAAATTGGATTTTTGATTCTGGTTGTGGTACTCACATTTGTACAGATGTGCAGGATCTGCGGATTAACAGGAAACTGGCGTCAGGGGAGATTGATCTGCGTGTTGGAAATGGGACATATGTTGCCGTTTTGGCCATGGGCACTTTTGTTTTGGAACTGCCCTCGGGGCATGTACTTGAACTTTTGGACTGTTATTATGTACCTAGTTTGACTAGGAATATTATTTCTGTATCTATGTTAACCCAATATGGGTATACTTTTGTATTTCGAAACACTGGGTGTTTTATGTATAAAGACGATATAGAAATTTACACTGGCTGTTGTAAATAATGGTCTTTATATTTTGAATATAAATCAATCTCAACAATATTCTGTAACAAATAAAAGACTTAAAGTAAGTCATAAAGATGAAACTTATATGTGGCATTGTCGTCTGGGAGACATAAACAAGACTCGCATATCCACACTTTCGAAGAGTGGGTACTTGGACGGATTTGATCCAAATTCATATGACGTCTGTGAATCTTGCTTATTAGGCAAAATGCCTAAGTCACCTTTTAGCGGTAAGTGTGTGCGTGCCACCGAACTGTTAGCCCTAATTCATAGTGACGTTTGTGGGCCCATGTCTAGCCAGGCTAGAGGTGGATATGAATATTTCGTAACCTTTACGGATGATGCATCGCGTTATGGTTATGTGTATCTTATGAGACACAAGTCGGAAACTTTTGAGAAATTCAAAGAGTTTCGACACGAAGTTGAAAAACAGACCGGCAGGAGTATTAAGACATTACGGTCGGACCATGGTGGCGAATACTTGAGCAATGAGTTTCTTGACTACTTGAAAGAATATGGTATTCTTTCACAGTGGACACCTCCTGGAACACCGCAATTAAACGGTGTGTCCGAACGGAGAAACCGAACTTTGTTAGACATGGTGAGGTCTATGATGAGTCACACTGAGCTACCTATTTCCTTCTGGGGATATGCATTAAACAGTGCAATACTTATTTTGAATAAGGTTCCATCAAAGTCTGTTCAACAGACTCCGTATGAGATATGGACAGGAAAGAAACCGGGTTTCTCATTCCTGAAGATTTTGGGATGCTGGGCATACGTCAAACTTTTGGAAGGTACTAAACTTGAACCCAAATCGGATAAATGCCTATTAATAGGATATCCTAGGGAAACCAAAGGATATTACTTCTATCACCCACAAGAGAACAAAGTATTTGTTGCTCTACATGCGGTTTTCTTTGAGAAGGAATTCCTAAATGCAGTGGTTAGTGGGAGGAAAGTAGAACTCGATGAAAATCGTAGTGATACTGTTCCTGGCAGAAATCCTCACGGAACATGAACAGTTCATCAGGGATGAATCTATACCTCAATCTTCGATTACACAAGGACCGCGTAGGTCGGAGAGAGTCAGGAAACAACCTGAGAGGTATGGGTTTCTGATCTCACCTCATGTAGATATTAATCTCATAGAGATAACGAACCGGCTACATATGAGGAAGCGATACAAGATATCGATTCCGCTTTATGGCAAGAGGCCATGAAGTCCGAAATGGATTCCATGTACACCAACCAAGTTTGGACACTGGTTGATGCACACAGAAGGCGTAAAGCCTATTGGATGCAAATGGGTCTTCAAGAAGAAGACCGACATGGATGGCAACGTACAAACGTACAAAGCTAGGCTTGTAGCGAAGGGGTATCATCAACGACATGGTGTTGATTACGACGAAACTTTCTCACCTGTTGCCATGATTAAATCCATTCGGATAATGCTTGCAATAGCTGCATATTTCGATTACGAGATATGGCAGATGGACGTCAAAACCGCTTTCCTTAGCGGAAACCTTTTGGAGGATGTTTATATGCAATAGCATGACGGTTTTGTCGTGCCGCGACTTGCAAACAAGGTTTGTAAGTTAAATCGATCCATTTATGGATTGAAGCAAGCATCGCGTTCTTGGAACCAACGCTTTGATGAGATCATAAAAGAATATGATTTCGTACAAAACGAGGATGATCCTTGGGTATATAAGAAGGTTAGTGGGAGTGCACTGACTTTCATTGTCCTTTATGTTGACGATGTATTGCTTATTGGCAATGACATTCCCATGTTAACGTCGGTGAAAGATTGGCTTTCATTGAAATTCTCCATGAAAGATCTGGGAGAAGCAGACTTTATTCTGGGAATAAAGATCTACCGATATAGATCTAGAAAGCTGCTTGGACTCTCCCAGAGTACGTACATTGACAAAGTGTTGAAGAGATTCAACATGGATCAGTCCAAGAGGGGACTATTGCCACTGTCACATGGCGTCACTCTATCTAAGGACATGTGTCCTAAAACTCAAGATGAGAGAGACAAAATGAGTCGGATACCGTTCGCCTCGGCAGTCGGATCGATCATGTATGCCATGATATGTACGCGACCTGATGTCTCCTATGCTTTGAGCTTGTGTAGTCGCTATCAGGCCGATCCAGGTGAAAGTCACTGGATAGCGGTTAAGAATATCCTTAAGTATCTTAGACGAACTAATGATGCTTTCTTAATCTATGGAGATGGAGAACTTGAGGTAACCGGGTATACCGATGCAAGTTTCCAAACCGACAAAGACGACTGTAAGTCGCAATCTGGGTACATATTTTGTTTGAATAACGGAGCAATGAGCTGGAAATCTTCCAAGCAAGAGACTGTTGCCGATTCAAAACAGAAGCGGAGTATATCACTGCAGCTGAAGCAGCAAAGGAGGCAGTTTGGATCCGAAAATTCCTAATTGAATTAGGAGTAGTTTCGTTATCAGCTGAGCCCATTCCATTGTATTGTGACAATAACGGGGCTATAGCGCAGGCTAAGGAACCACGGTCTCATCAATGATCCAAGCATGTTCTTCGACGTTTCCATCTGATTCGTGAGATCATACATCGTGGCGATGTGAAGATCGAGAAGGTCGCATCAAAGGACAACATTACAGATCTGCTGACGAAAGCCATTCCTCAGCCGAAGTTTGAGCGACATGTACATAGTTCAGGTATTAGATGTTTGAGTGACTGCCTATAGGCCAAGTGGGAGATTGTTGGACAGTTATGACCTATAATGTCACTATTTGTAAAAGACATTGTGTTTTTGTACAAATTAATAATGTAGCAATGAAATTACCTTTTATCATTTCGTAATTAGATTACTTAAATGTGTGAATGATGAAAGTCCTTATGATTAGTTCCGGATTGAGATGATATGAGACAGTATCAATCCACGACGGTTTAATCATTAAATATCCCTAGTCGTAGTATTATCGAGACTGGACATCGAAAATGCGGAATTAACTAGTATCGCACTTGTGCGTGTTATGGAAGCGTAACAGCATAGTTCTCATATATTTAAGTATTGGATACTTATGCAAGTGTGATAGGAGGTTGTGTTTTACCGATGGTACGGAAAACAGCTTCGCTCTGGATAGACCCCGCGGAATCCCATTGGTAGTATGACTATGTGTCTATGGGAGTCCGCATCAGAGTAGGTGTATTTGGTCTTAACCTGAGACTTGCATCGCTAGTACTTGTGACAATCGATACGCTTTGGTTTTGGTCGTCCAGGACTTTAACAGGTTCTGTGTACGCTTCTTCTGGGTTTAGTGAGAATCGTAGTGTATTGGGTGTGATGTCAAGAAGGAAGTATCACTCCAGTCATATGGAGATGATGGTCACACAGGGATACAGAACTGGTTCTCTAAGGGTTGCAACCATCAGGATAATATGACTAGGTCATGATTATCCGATAATAAAGAGACTAGTTGTTTGTGATCCGATATATGCATCGTACGGGGCAGACACTATACCAGCCTCAGGCCTTGCATGTGACATCCGATACTGGATCGCAATATGCAATACTATGTATACTACGCCTGATAAAGATCGTATATTCCATTAAGAATATTTCTGGAGAATTTGATAGGCATGGCGCTTTGCTAGAAGCCAACCTTGTTTCGTAAATCGGTAAAAACATAGTACTAGGTACGTATGTGTTCGGATAGTCCGACGACCGGATTTACTGCCAACATATCCAGGGATCTCTTGGGTCGTTTCCCGAAGATTCACCGATGACGTATGATTCGAGCTAAATTAATCTGGGATTAATTGCGGAGAGATTTTATCTGAGATAAAATACTATTTGAAGAGAGAGAAAGATTAATTGGAATTAATCATTAAAAAAATATATTTGATATATTAAACGAAATTAGATTTCGACGCGGAATTAAAATTAGATTTTAATTCGGGCAAACGAGTTAATTTCGAATTAATTCGTTAGCGACGTGAATAGTAATTTTGCTAGGCATAATTATTTAATTAAATTCGATTTAATTACATCGCAAGGAAGTTCGTTAATTCGGAATTAGCGAACCCGAGCCCGGGAGTGTTTGCGGGCCCACTCGTATTTGGAATCGAGTGGGGCCCGCATGTCACATCAAATGTCACATCACATGTCACCTTTAGTTGCTTTTGGTTAATGTGTTTTGGTGGAGTTGGTGGTGACTTTTTCAACACTCCAAAGTGATGGCTTGAGTGACCTTATACCAAACATTTAGTATTAGATATAAATTGATTTTTGAAAATCAAACACAAGCCTTATCACTTCTCTCTCATTACCGAATTTGTGACAAACAAATACTCTCCCATATTTCTTCTCATCTTCACCGAATTTGGAAGGAAATGCATTGAAAATTTTGTTGCAAAATTTCAAAGGGCTAGCACTCATCAAGGAATCATAGAAAGGTGTTAAGGAAACCAACTTGGGAGCTTGGAAGCATAAAACAAAGCTTGGAGCTTGTGGAGTCCCTTGGCCGAATCTTAAAGCTTCTTGGAGGAGAAAATTTTGTTGATCAACGCATTCATAAACCGATCAATGTAAGTGTGTTTCTGCCACTCTTCTTTGTTATTCATTCACATTTCTATGCTTATTTGATCTTGGGAATAAACCTAGAAAGCCAACAAATGACTATCGAGTCCCTACACATGTAATTTGCGTTTACCTTTAAATGACTTTATAAATAATCAATATTATTTATATATGTTGCCCTAGTGCTCTACGAGTATAATTCATTAGTGAGACTCTCTAGATTCAGAATTATCCGTCATGAAATCCAATTTCGTGTCCATAATTTATCCACCCGTAAATTATTACGATCACGGATAAACTCGCTGAATCATACAGGTCGAGGTCATGGCAAATGTATAATTCCTCTGTCACAGGTATCCGGATATATCCCAGAGATATAGATGTTAACGTCAAATCTCTATGGGGATTATCCCGTTGACGTCTCTATTAGAAATCTCAAAAAGAACTTTTAGAACTAGCTTCTAAATTGTACCACGGGCCCATGGTTTTTATCTGATTTCTAATCATATAGACTACCTATGCTCTGATACACAGAACTGACGGATCATATCTCGATACACACAGGACACCCTGAGGATCTATCCACACCCAACGAACAGACGGAAGTCTGATCTAAATAGATCAGTGACGTGACTGCCATCTAAGTATGGAAGATATCTCATGCGCCCACAGTGGTATCTAAAGTCTAAGAATCACAAGTGCCACTGAACCGGATAAGATTCTTATTGAAGTTTGTGTACCATCCATTAAGAATCTTCGGTGAGTCATTCAGTGTTTATCCGCTATAAATACCTACACGTCTATACTAGTCTCCAAGACTTATGGTTCATTGAGAAACCATTGGAATCATATATTCCTGTATACGACATGTACCGGTCTCAACGGGTTTACTATACTGACCAAGTAGTGTAAACCTTGACCAGGAACTGTCTAAAAATAACAACGTCATGATACAACTCAATGTCAGTTGCGACGCTTTTGCAACAGTATCATGACTAGTCATTCCAAGGTCATTACGTCTTTACCATATTAAAAGATACATTATACTATAGAAACTGCATATATTATTCATAATAATAACGTTTTACATAAGTATTCATAAAGAAATACAATCGGGAATTTTCGTTCTGAGCACCAACCCCAACAAAAACTCCCACTTGCTCTAGTGCCAATAACGATTGTATCTAATACCCATCGACTCCACGTGTTTATCAAACAACTTCGGAGGTATAGCCTTCGTCAGCGGGTCCGCTACATTATCTTCACTCGGTACCTTACACACTACAATATCCCCTCACGACACAATCTCTCGAATGATGTGGTACTTGTGTTCCACATGCTTCGACTTTTGATGCGCCATCGGTTCCTTTGCTTGCGCAATGGCTCTAGTATTATCACAGTATAACGGAATCACATTCTCGATACTTGGGACAACTCCCAATTCTGTGACAAAGTTCTTTATCCACACAACCTCTTTTGCAGCTTCAGAAGCTGCAATATATTCCGCCTCAATGGTGGATTCTGTTGTTGATCCCTATTTGGAACTCTTCCAACAAACTGCACCTCCGTTAAGGGTAAATACGAATCCAGATGTAGACTTTCTATCATCGGGATCCGATTGGAAATCGGAATCCGTATACCCGTTAACTTGCAGTTTATTTCCTCCATAAATAATTAACTTATCCTTAGTACCTTTAAGATACTTCCAGATATGTTTAATGGCCATCCAATGGTCATTACCTGGATTGGACTAATATCGACTAGTTACACTAACAGCGAAACTGATATCAGGCCTTGTACATAACATGGCATACATTATGCTACCCAAACACGAAGCATAAGGTTGGTTAGGCATTCTAACCTTCTCATCTTCTACTTGTGGACTCATCTTCTTTGAAAGATGAATCTCATGTCTGAACGATATGTTTGTTGTCTTACAGTTACCAAAATTATACCGTTCCAAGATCTTATCTATGTACGTTGATTGAGATAACCCAATCGCCTCCTTTGTCTATCTCTATAGAGTTTTATTCCTAAAACATAGGAAGCTTCTCTCAGGTCCTTCATGGAGAAATTCTTACAGAGGTACACTTTGACGCTTTGTAACATACCTAAATCATTCCCAATGATTAGGATGTCATCAACATATAGGACTAAAAATACGACCATGCTCCCACTGGCCTTCTGATACACACAGGATTCTTCCGAATTCTTGAGAAAACCAGACGATCTAATAATCTCATCGAATCGAAGATTCCAACTTCGTGAAGCTTGTTTAAGTTCATAAATGGACTTCTTAAGCTTACACACCATACCCGAGTTTCCGCTGGGCGCAAAACCTTCCGGCTGTTCCATATAGATTTCTTCATCAAGAAATCCATTTAGAAAAGCTGTTTTGACATCCATTTGCCAAATCTCGTAGTCATGATACGCAGCTATAGAAAGACAAATCTGAATAGACTTAAGCATTGCTACTGGTGAAAAAGTTTCATCGTAGTCGACGCCATGTCGCTACGTGTAACATTTTGCTACCGGTCGGGCCTTGTAAGTTTCAACCTTACCATCAGGCCCACGCTTCCTCTTGTAAACCCATTTACAACCGATATGAACAATTCCTTCGGGAAGCGGAACCAAGTCCCAAACTTGATTCTCATGCATTGAGTCTAACTCGGATTTCATGGCACTTTGCCATTTCACGGAGTCGATGTCCAACATCGATTCTCTATAGGTGAAATGATCAGTCTCTTCTACTAAGAGAACATCTAGACTCTTTTCTTGTATCAAATACAAGCGTTCAGGAGGTCTAGATACCCTTTCTGACCTACGGAGTGTGTGTCTTGAAGGTCCTTCATCTACTTGAACTTCAGGTTCCTCCGTTGGTTCGTTATTTTCAGGTTGGACTTCATCAAGTTCAACGTGTCTATGATTACCACGAACACATTTCGATGCTCGGTATCATAGAATAGATATCCTTTCGTATTCGAAGGATATCCGACAAAGCTAAACTTTTGCTCTTGAGGCGAAAGCTTATCTTGCTGAGTCACCCTGACATAGGCAGGACAACCCCAAACCTTAATGTAACTAAGATTTGGTCTCCTACCGAACCATATCTCATACAGAGTCGTAGGAACAGCTTTTGAAGGAATCTTATTCAAAAGATGTGCAGCTGTTAAAAGAGAGTAACCCCATAAGTAATAGGGCAAATCTGTGAAACTCAACATTGATCGGACCATATCTAAGAAAGTCTGATTTCTCCTCTCAGACACTTCATTGTGCTGTGGAGTACCTGGATGAGTATATTGAGCGAGAATCCCATTCTCCTTCATATAATCCATGAATTCACCACTCATATATTTGCCGCCTCGATCGGATCGAAGGTATTTAATATATTGACCAGTTTGTTTTTCTACTTCATTTCGGAACTCTTTGAACTTTTCAAAGGTTTCCAATTCATGTCGCATCAAATAGACATAACCGTACCGTGAAAGATCATCGGTAAAGGTAACGAAGTACGAATAACCACTGTGAGCAGTCTGACTTAGTGGACCACATATATCAGAATGTACGAGTTCCAGTAAGTTATTGGCGCGGTATCCAACACCAGAAAATGAGGCTTTGGTCATCTTACCATGAATACATGATTCACAAGCTGGATAGGATTCAATGGTGAGATCTGGTATCAAACCATTCTTAACTAATTGGGTAAGGCGTTAAACGCCTATGTGACCCAGCCGCATATGCCAAAGTTCAGTATTATTAATTATAGGTAAACTACGTTTATTAACTCCAGTATTTAAAATATCTTTTGAAGTTTGCAATGTATAATGACCATGCTGGTTTGGACAACAAAGGATCTGAATATTACTTTTATCATATAAATACAAAGAACAGTTCTTAATATTAATACGAAATCCTTCTGTATCCAATACAAAAAGTGATATAATATTAGCTACTCATCCAGGTACAAAATGACAGTCATATAACAAAAGTGTCCCATTCGGCAATGAGATCTCGCATACTCCCACTGCAACTGCATCCAGAGAGTCTCCACTCCTGAATCGCAACTGCATCTCTCCAGGCTTCAGTCTTCTACTTTCTTTCAGCACATGCAACGAATTGCAAATGTGAATGGGACAAGCAGAATCTAAAATTCAGCTGGATGTAATGGCTTCACAAGCCAAAGATAAATCAATAACTGGAAAAATAAATGTACCTGATGTAGATGCTCTTTCCCTCCTCAGCTGGGCAATGTAGTCAGGACAGTTCCTTTTCCACTGCCCGAATTTGCTGCAGTGATGGCAGTTGTCTTCAGAAACCCTCTTGGGCTTTGATATCTTTGCATGTGGTTAAGGACCGAGACCATTCTTCTTCTTCCCTTTCTTCTTTTTTCCCTCTGACCAAGTCTGGGAAGAAGCAGAAAGTGAAGTGGGTTTAGGAGGGCGAGTCGGTACTCCCTTCTTGAGGTCTTATTCCTTCGTGAGTAACATCCTATGCAACTCTTGGTAAGTACAGATAATCCCGCTCATGTTGAAGTACATCACGAACTGGCGATAAGAAGCTGGGAGCAAACCAAGAATGACACTCCTACCGAGAATGTCATTCAGAATGAGATTATGTTGCTTCAGTTGATCGATCAAATCGATCATCTAAGAACATGTGGGCTAACAGCTTACCCCTCATCCAACCGCGCATGGAACAATTCCATTGCGACCTTATGAACAACAACTTGTTATTAGTTCTCAAACGATTGTCTTAATCGATTCATCATATTATACGCATCTGGCATTCCATAGTATTGTTTCTTGAGCCCCGGTGAAAGCGAACTTAAGATGTATGATTTAACTTTTAAATCACCATCCTTCCAAGCTTGGAAGACTTCACGTTCTTCCGGTGTAGCATCATCTGCCACAGCAAGGGGCAGTGGACCCTCAAGAACATATCCCAGCTTCTCGGAGTCGAGGACAATCCTCAAATCCAATTCCCAATCGGCGAAGTTATCAGCGCCTTTAAGTTTGTTCACATCAAGCATACGCGCAAACTGATTAGTGGATGGTGCCGCCATTGCAAATCTATCATATAGATTATGAAAAACGGTTAGCAAAAATTAAGTAGTTTCATATAATATCATAAGCATAAACTAGATCATAGATTTTTAATCTAAAAATGCTCCTCCCACTAAATCATGCAATACTGTAATCCTCAGACAGAATATAAAGATTTAATAATTAAATTAAATATAAATAGTGAAAAGTGGATCCCGTGAATATATTTCAGCTCACAGTAGAGGCACGGTCTCGCCTACGTATATTCATCAGGTAGACAACTCATTTTTCAATCACTCACTAGTGACTCCTGGGTTTCCGGTCCTGGTCGTTTCTCGTTGTCGCTGCTAAGGCAGGCCCACAAGGAGACGTACCAAGGTTAAACTCGTCAATGATAAACTCAAGTTACTTGTGTAACCCTGACAGCTGGGGCACGTTCAGGATTCCGCTTTCGCTTGAATTTATCTAGTATCTTATATACATCCGGTATAAATAAATCTCTATCGGCTACACCCTCACAGTAGAGGCACGGTCTCAGATGTAGTCATGGAGAAATACTTATAAACCGTATTAGATTAAAACATGCATGTAAAAAGTTAAGAAAACATGATTAAACATTGAATTTAAAGGGCTAATCATATTATGGGGCCTAGAATCAGACTCGCTCTGATACCATTTTAAAGGGGGTTTTATAGCGGAAATCCGGTAACGCAGCGGAATAGTGGAAAATCAAAATTTTCAGATTTCAAAAAAAATTTCTCAGATTAATTAAATAAACTTATTTATTTAATTATTCAGTTATCAAATTATGAAATATTACACAACAAATCATATTTTTGTGTAATTACCGAATTACCCATAAACATTACAATTTGTTCATTTTAATCCGAAATTGTTCGAAACGAGTTTGGATGATTCTAAATCATTTCTAAGATGATTTTAACATGTCATACACATCAAAAATCAAATTGCAACATGAACTCCAAATTTTGCCCAAATTGCCGTGAGCCCCTATATATGTCCAAAGTGTGCATTTTACATTTTCAATGTTCAAAACACATCCAAATGAAATCCAATCAACATAAGATTTTGTATGTATCATATAAACATCCAAATACACAACATAAATGAAAAGCCCCAAATTTGGAAGTGGTCTCAAACCCTAATTTTTCAATTTCTTCAAATTGGACAAATTAGACCAAATTTGTTAAATCCAATACTTCAATCATGTTTCTTCCATTACAATCAAACCTCACCATAATGAATCAACTATAGAATAAATCTAGGTCATTTAAGAGTGGGTCAATAACTCTAGATTAGCAACAAGTTTCCAAAACCATCAAAATAATGCTTGTTAACAAATTAGAAGCATTTTATGATCTTTTATACATGCTCAACTCATTCAAAAACTTCCATCCTCCAAAAATACAAAGAATAAAGAATAGAAAAACATGAGAAGATGACAAGATGAAGCCCATAACAAGAGGAACATTTTTCTCTCTAATGGAAGATTGAAAATACTTATTTAAATCCAAGCTTTTTCTTTGTTTTTCTTTCCTTTGTCTCAAGCTTCTTTTTCTTTCTTTTAATGGAGTTTTGGTTAGTGTTTTACAAGTTATGAAACCCTAAATGAAAACAAAATAATTTATACTTCCAACATTAGCACATGGCCGAATTTGGTATATACAAAAATATCAAGATATTTATTTTTTGTTTCAATAAAGTTCAACTTGCCAACTTGTTAAATTGATCATTACACCTTTAATGAATAATTCAAACAAGTCAACAATTGCAACTAAGTCATTAAATGAAATATCATAACTTAAAATATTCATACTTTAATTAATTTAATCATTTAACAATTAAATAATTAATTAATTAATTAAATACAAATATATTAAATATATGTATTATATTTACAATAAATATAAAATACATATATATTTATGATATTGGTCAAATATCTCAATTTGACAATTAATTAATGTGTATTTGAATTAATCTAACATTAAATACAAATACAAAACGGAAATGACTATCGGGTCCCTACACATGTATTTTGCGTTTAACCTTTAAACGACTTTATAAATAATCAATATTATTTATATATGTTGCCCTAGTGCTCTACGAGTATATTTCATTAGTGAGACTCTAGATTCAGGCATATCCGTCACGAAATCCAATTTCGTGTCCATAATTTATCCATCCGTAAATTATGACGATCACGGATAAACTCGTTGAATCATACAGGTCGAGGTCATGGCAAATATATAATTCCTCCATCACAGGTATCCGGATATATCCCAGAGATATAGATGTTAACGTCAAATCTCTATGGGGATTATCCCGTCGACGTCTCTATTAGCAATCTCAAAAAGAACATTTAGAACTAGCTTCTAAATTATACCACGGGCCCATGGTTTTTATCTGATTGCTAATCATATGAACTACATATGCTCTGGTACACAGAACTGACGGATCCTATTTCGATACACACAGGACACCCTGAGGATCTATCCACACCCAACGAACAGGCGGAGGTCTGATCTAAATTGATCGGTGACGTGACTGCCATCTAAGTGTGGAAGATGTCTCATGCGCCAACAGTGGTATCTCAAGTCTAAGAATCACAAGTGCCACTCAACCAGATAAGATTCTTATTTACGTTTATGTACCATCCATTAAGAATCTTCGGTGAGTCGTTCAGTGTTTATCCGCTATAAATACCTACACGTGTCTATACTAGTCTCCAAGACTTATGGTTCATTGAGAAACCATTGGAATCATATATTTTTGTATATGACATGTACCGGTCTCAACGGGTTTACTATACTGACCAAGTAGTGTAAACCTTGACCGGGAACTGTCTGAGAATGACAACGTCATGATACAACTCAATGTCAGTTGCGACGTTTTTGCAACAACATCATGACTAGTCATTCCAAGGTCATTACGTCTTTACCATATTAAAAGATACATTATATTATAGAAACTGCATATATTATTCATAATAATAACGTTTTACAGAAGTATTCATAAAGAAATACAATCGGGAATTGGCGTTCTGAGCACCAACCCCAACACGATTTAGGTTATAGTTTGGTATTATCCAAACGTTTAACATATGCCCAACTTCCCCAAATCTTCAGGAATGAGAAACCCGGTTACTTTCCTGTCCATATTTCATATGGAGTCTGTCCAACAGACTTTGACGGAACCTTATTCAAAATAAGTATTGCACTGTTTAATGCGTATCCCCAGAATGAAATTAGTAGCTCTGTGCGACTCATCATAGACCTTACCATGTCCAACAAAGTTCGGTTTCTCCGTTTGGACACACTGTTCAATTGAGGTGTTCTGGGAGGAGTCCACTGTGAAAGAATACCATATTCTTTCAAGTAATGTTGAAACTCATTGCTTAAGTATTCTCCACCGCGGTCCGACCACAATGTCTTAATACTTTTGCCCGTCTGTTTTTTTACTTCGTGTCGAAACTCTTTGAATTTCTCAAAAGTTTCCGACTTGTGTTTCATAAGATACACATAACCATAATGCGATGCATCATCCATAAAGGTTACGAAGTATTCATATCCACCTCTAGTCTGGCTAGACATGGGCCCGCATATGTCACTATGAACTAGGGCTAACAGTTCATTGGCACGTACACCTTTACCACTAAAAGGTGTTTTAGGCATTTTGCCTAAAAAACAAGATTCGCAGACATCATATGAATTAGGATCAAATCCGTCCAAGTATCCACACTTCGAAAGTGTGGATATGCGAGTCTTGTTAATGTGTCCCATACGACAATGCCACAGATAAGTTTCATCTGTTTTACTCATTTTGAGCCTTTATTTGTCATGTTATATGTTTGAGATTCATTTATATTCAAAATATAAAGACCATTATTAACATCTGATGTACATATCAAAACATCATCTTTATATACAAAACACCCAGTGTTCCGGAATACAAAGGTATACCCGCATCGGGTTAAACAAGATATAGAGATGATATTCCTAGTCAAACTAGGTACAAAATAACAATCTCCTAAATTAAGTACATGCCCCGTGGGCAGATTCAAAATATATGTGCCAACGGCCAAAACAGCGACTTTTGTCCCATTTCCGACTCGGAGGTTGATCTCTTCTAAAGCCAGTCTCCTGTTAATATGTAGATCATGCACATCAGTACATATGTGAGTACCACATCCATAATCAAAAATCCAATTTTTAAAACCAGTAGTGGACATGTTTATTTCAATAACAAACATACATGAGGCTGGAGCCTTGCCCGCCCTCGCTTCATTCAAGTCTGCCTGGTACTTACGGCAGTCACGCTTTCAGTGACCCTATTTGCCATAATGTAGGCAGTCGTCTTGGGATATGTCCTTCGTCTTCCTAGAAGACTGTGATGATTTAGCCTTGCCCTTCTTTTTCTTTTTCTTCACACCCCCAGAATCCTTCGGCCAAGCCTTGGCCTTCTTAGATGTCGAAGTAAGATGTGTCTCGCACTTCTTGCCTTTCAGAAGCTCTGGCTCTGCCTCATTGAGCATAGCCATCAACTCTCCAAGAGTCTTCTCTTGTTTCATCATATTGTAGTTCATGATAAACCCGCCCCAGCAGTCGGACAGAGACTATAAGATTAAATCTATGGAAGTCTCGGCCTCAAATGTTATGCCTAGCTGACCTAGCTGTTCGATGTCAGCAATCATCTTCGACACGTAGTGTTCGACAGATGTACCCTTTGACATACTCGAACGAAAGAGCTTCTTTTGCAACTCATACTTCTGTGATCTAATGTTAGTTCTGTGAAGGTCCTTCAATTTCAAAATCATTTGGTAGGGATCCAACCCTTTATTCTGACAACGAAATTGAGGGGTCATTGTATCAAGCATGACGGACTGAGCAGTAAAGTTGTCAACTCGATGAGTCTTCTAAAGCTCATGATCAACTGCCCGCTCTTGTCCGGGCTCAGACCTGAGAGGTCTCTCTATGACATAAAGTAACTTCTCGGCCCCCAGGATTATCCTGAGGTTCATCTCCCAATCTGGAAAATTCGAGCCGTTAAAGATATTATCGCTCATGATAATATCTCTAACGCTAATTCTTCCAGCCATCTTGATTGCTATAGTCCAAATATCCAATCAACGATTTCTGATACACTCAAATGTAATGGTTACTATAGTCCAACTTATAACCAACTACAAATGGAGTAGAGTTTGAATACAGTCTAACTGTTCAAAGAAAACAATAAAATAATTAGTCCAACTAATATTTATATTGACGATAAATAATAAAAGAGCGTGTATTAGTGAGTATTAAACGAAATTGCAAATTTAATACTAGCCTCCCACTATTTTTCGGCGAGCCTCTAACCCTCTGTTGAGTACTCGGGAAACCTAATTTCCTAGTGGGCTAGGATCCCATTAAATAATACACAACCTTGACTTTGGCCAACAAGCTGTATAAAACTTAACTAGGTAGATCTCTAAGATCAATTGGATTCCATCCAATTCCTAGATCCGGTAGGTGGACCTCCAAGTCCAAAACATATATCCAATATATTTCCTAACCTGTTTCCTCTGAATTAACTAAGCATTGGCTTTGGCTCAACAAGCTTAATGATTCCATTTAAGCGCGACCCATTGACAGTGGGAAAACTTCGTAATCCACGTCGATGAACAAAAGTGACATTGACTTTGGCCAACAAATCACAACTGCCCAAGACATGCGATGTATAACAAAGCTTTCATGGTTCAAACACATCCACGATGGACAATTATCTTGATTTTGGCCAACAAATCAAAGCCAATCTTGGATCTTGAGAAAGAACCACTCAATGGAAGGAAACGTTTAATATTTGATGTGAGGGCGTTTTTGTAAATTGGAAATCAATTTATTATCTTTGCTTAGGTCTCATCATACACTCTTAAACATGCATTCTAAAAGCATAATATGGCGTGATAAATTAAATAATGATAAGCGGATGTATATTTAAACAATTTATTCCTATAATAAATCTCTCTTTCTTTCTCCCGCTAGCACTTTACATTCTTCTACCCAATTACATAATACAATAAGAAACCTCATTTGCATTGAGGGGAATTGGTGAGAAGAGAAATACAAAGAGATAAGGAGGTGAAAGGCTGGACACGCATGTCCAATTTAATAAATTCCAAATTTACAATAATTTCCAAAATTACCCCCCCACCCAACTAATATCCATCGATATACATTATTTATACAAATAATCCAAGTATTCACACAAATCATGTTGTTCAATCAATCTAATCCAATTAATTAATCTTTAATTAATGATCATCCAATGTTCATACAACGATTTGATTTGTGCGAGTCCATCTCGTTTAAGAATAAATACTCAAAATACGTATTCTTGAATTATATCGAACTATAATTTTAAATCCAATTTAAATTGTATCCAATACTAATTCATATTTAATTCCAAATTAAATAATTACACTTGTAATAGTGCCTTTTTAGACTTGGATTCCAAATCCAATCTAAATGGGTCTCAAAGGCCCAATTAGCATCCAATACTATTTCAATCAAGTCCAATGGGCTTTCAATTGATTCTTTAGGCATGGGCTTTGGCCATTATGGATCAAACTCAAAATGCCAAGGCCCAATTAGGAATCACCCTATGCCAAAAATCAATTTAGGCCCATTAGGCCCAATTGAATTATTAAAGGCTCAAAAGTCATATTTGGACTTTATGGAAATGGTTTTAGGCCCAATTGTCCAAAACCAAAATTGGCCCAACCAAGCCCATTAGTCCAAATATAACAAATTAGCCCAATCCATTTTAAAGACTAATTTATATTAACATAATATTCCAAATATCACATTAATTAATTCAAGTGTAATTAACACAATTAATCAATTAATCTAATGTTTCCAAAACACTAATTGATTCAATTAATCATGCTCAATTATCCAATTCATGTCCAACACAGATTGAAGCAAAATCAATTCTTCAAACATGCTTACACTCACGTCAACCACATGAAATTAACATCCAATTTTGATTTCAATCCAATTAAATCAACAATTAACATTCAATTTCATGCCATTTAACACATTCAATTGTCAAATTCAAAAAAAAAAATTACCATGAGCATTTTCTAGGATACTATTCGGCCAAGGTTAGTGAATTAGGGAAATTTTGATCCAACCAATTTTTCACAATCCAATCATGTATAACTCCAAGTTATCATCATCCAACCATAACCAAGTAATCAATTTGGAAAAATACATGCTCCAAGTAAAATCCCCAAATTCAAGTTAAGAACACTAAAATTCAAATCTTGCTTAGATTGGCTCTGATACTATTGTTAGTGTCTTACACATGCCCAAGGTCTCTAAACAATGATTTGTGTGTGAATTATAAAGTAAAGTTTGCGGAAAGAACTTACATGATCGGTTGAGAATTTCAAAATTCTTTGAAATGGATGATGAAGCTCCAAGCTTTGTTGAGTTCTAAACTCTTGGGTGAGTTTCCCTATCACCTTGTAAGACTCCTTAAGTGCTAGATTTGAACAAATTTTAAAGCAAAATTTTTCTATGGAGGAGAAGCAACTCTCGGCCAAGGAGAAGGAAGAGAGATGAAGTTTTTGTGTTATGTTACAAACTTGTCCAAGAAGCTTAGATGTGTGTAAGATTGCACTAATTGCATCCAACTACTTCCATCACATGTCAGACAATTGATGTATGTAAAGTTGGTCCCACCACTTTAAATTCAAAATTTGAGTTGTCTTCTCCAACACACAACTAAGCTTTGGGCTCGGGTTCGTTTAATCCGACTAAACGAATTTTCCGTCGCTAAATAATTAAATCCAATTTAATTAAATAATTATGCCTCGCAAAATTATTACGAAAGTCGCTTACGAATTAATTCCAAATTAATTCGTTCGCTTGAATTAAAATCTAATTTTAATTCCGTATTGAAATCCAATTTCAATTAATATATCCGATATATTATTTTAGCCCAAATAAATAAATAAAATAGAAAAATCCAATTTAGCTATTAAATTTATTTGACCGATTAATTCCAAATAATCACGTTCTCTATTTTGTACGAATTTAATCCCAGATTAATTCTTGCCGCAATTAATCCCAGATTAATTTTCTCTCTCATTATTAATCCCAGATTAATTCTATTTGAGTCAAATGTCATTGGTGAATCTTTGGGAAGTGACCCAAGAGATTCCTGGATATGTTGGCAGTAAATCCAGTTGTCGGACTATCCGACATGTGCGTACCCTTTACCACGTTCTCACCCATTTACAAGACATGGTTGGCTTCTAGTAAAGCACTGTGTCTACCCAATTCTCCAGAAATATCCGCGGAGGAATATTATCTGTATCAGGCGTAGTAATACTAATGTAACGCGTAATACGATCCAGTATCGGATGTCACATGCTAGGCCTAGGGTTGGCATTGTGTCTGCCCCGTACGAAGCATATATCGAATCACGAGTAACTAGTCTCTGTAATCGGAAAGTCATGACCTAGTCATACTTTCCCGACAGCTGCATCTTTTAAGAGTACTATTACCGTATCCTGCGTGACCATCATCTCCATATGACTGAAGTGATACTCTCATCTTGACATCACATCCAATACACTACGATTCTCAGTAAACCCAGTACAGGTGTACACAAAACCTGTTAAAGCTCCGGACGACCAATACCTAAGCAAACTGATTGTCACAAGTACTAGCAACGTAAGTCTCAGGTTAAAGATCACATACACTTACCTTGATTCGGATTCCCATAGACACATAGTCATACTACCAAAGGGATTCCGAGTGGGTCTATCCAGAACGAACTGTTCCCGGTCCAACGACTAACAGAACCTCTTATCACACTTGCATAAGTATTCAATACTTAAACATATGAGAACTATGCCGTTAAGCTTCTATAACGTGCACAAGTGCAATACTAGTCTATTCCGCATTATCGATGTCTAGTCTCGATAATACTACGACTATGGATATTTAATGATTAAATCGTTCGTGGATTAATATTGTCTCATATCTTATTAGTACGATTTAACCATATGGACTTTTATCATTAATAAATATATCCAAGTAATCCAATTACAATAATGATAAAATAGCAGTTTCCTTTTGTCACATAGTTAATTTGTACAAAAATAAAATGTTAATTACAAATAGTGATGATATGGGTCATAATTGTCCAACAGCTATAGCCTTGCGCGTCGCGACGCTACTAGCTGGTTACACATGTCATGCAGATTGTTGGGCGTCGCGACGTCAAAGGGTCTACGCGTCGTGACGCGCTGTACAGTAGATGACGCGTGTCGGCATATCTGCTTTCGGTGCTGAAAGGGACAGTGTCGCGACTCAGAGAATGTTGCACGTCGCGACGCGAGAAGTAATTTTCCAATTTTGGCCTTTTTGTTCCATTTTGTGTCGTTTTAGTCCCGAGTTGATTCCATTAAGTCCCGATATTATTTATGTCTGTAAAATAAACCAAAACCACATCAAAACATCCACAAAACTTGAGATACCATACAAAATATTAAATTAAAGGGGCGGTAAATATTGACATGTTTTCCGCTTATCAATAGGATAATTATATTCATGCTATTATAAAAAAATAATATGGCATAGCAATTTCAAAACGCAACAAATATTAGGAGAATTTCTGCTGAAGATGGAAACAAACAACTTGCTACATAAAAGAAAAAGAAAAAGAAAAAGAAATTAATTTAAAAATAATAGCTTTTGTAGCTTGAAAATATTTTTCTTACAATATATTAATTTTATGATGCAGATTGAAAGAATCAGAAGAAGCAGAAGCATCATGAGTGACGATGAAATTGCATATAATTTGTTTGATTGCAGTTATGATGAATACATGGAAGAAAAGAATCGTTAGGAAGACATGTTTAGTTTGGAGTTTTTTGAAAGTAGTATCATTAGATTAGATTATTTATTTATTTATTTAATTTCCCTTAGGGAAAAAAGATTAGATTTTATATTAATTTAATTTCAAGTTGAATTATTATCAACAAAGTTGATCGATATACAGTTTCTAATGCATAAATGAATTTAATTAAAAAATTTGTGAATATAATACTCTTTCAATTTGATTTTTGGCAGTTAGTATATCTCAATTTTACACTTTAAAATAATCTCATTATATTACCCCAAAAAAAAGTCATTTCGACAGACATGAATGCATTAAGATAAATCTTAAATTATCTCTTATTAAATTTTATTGAAAGACCTTGAAGTTAAAAAAACCAAACCAACACATCGTTCCAAAAAAGGTCAATTTCAAATACAATTCAAGGATAATAGTTTATACAAATATTTAATTAAATAATATAAACTATTGGATTTCGTATAGAAAAATAACAAATATTTTTTTTTTAAAAATTCCCCATATCCACATTAAAAAAATATAATTAAAATGTTCCTTCAGTTTTCTATGAAAACAAATTTATCTTACTTTAAAAATTTATAAGATACAAAGTATTTCAAACTTCAATGTACATAATAAATAAACATAGCATTAATTATTTAAAAAATTATATTTTTCCTAACCTAATCTAATCATTCATTCATAATAATTAACTAAAAAAATAAATGAATCTATCCCTAAATTATGACATATATATCCACTAATATATGTGAAAAAGACGCATTAATTTTTTTTTTTTTTTGTTATGGAAGACGTGTTAGTTCAAAATTTTTAAATAATTTCCAATAAATAAATAATACAAAAATTAGAGAAAAACTCCCAAACTAATTGTTTGGTTAGTAAAAAATTCAAATATAATTAAATATAAACTAACAATTTAGGTCAAACCGTGCAAAGCACGAGTATGAGATTAGTTTCTATAAAAGTATAAACTAATACTTATGAATATTGTTGTGATTAAATACACACGAATAGAGGTGATTGGAGAGAAAACTCTTCTTTTATATTACAAACAAAAGAATTACAAAGCTTTGTAACCCAAACTTTACAAAAAACTCTCAACCATCTTTACTCTCTATTACTCTCACGTTTTGGGATTACTGGGATGCTCAAACACTTACATTTGGTCTCCTTTTATAGTTGCCATGAACAGTGTCACACGGTTTGACAACTGTCACCAACCATTTTGCCAGCTTCTTTGTAGCTGGGAAGTGCTGTCTTCACAGCACATACACACACGCTTTGCATGGCTGTTTTCAACAGCCATGTAAAGCTGTCTTCAACAAATCTCCCCATCGGTGAAGATTTCCTCAAAATCTGAGCCGACCATCAATCATCCAAACCGGATCCTCCAAAAGGATCCTCCCCTGGCTGCATCTGTATGACTGCCTACGTACCCTGAGTTGGGATCAAGCCAATCGTAATTCTCTGAATCTCCCCACTCTGACTATGTGGAGAGTTTTGTCATTCCGGCTATAGCACGACAGATTTCAAGCTTCTCCTTCGGTAAAACCTTCGTGAACATATCGGCACCGTTGTCGTCGGTGTGAATTTTCCTGAGTTCTAACAGCCTTAAGCTCAGGACATCCCGTATCCAGTGATACCTCACATCGATATGTTTTGACCTCGAATGAAAGGTGGAATTTTTACCGAGATAGATAGCACTCTGGCTATCGCAGTACAATGTGTACTTCTCCTGCTTGAATCCCAATTCATGGACGAATGTCTTCATCAACAACATTTCCTTGCAAGCTTATATCACTACAAGGAATTCTGCCTCTGTTGTAGAAAGTGCAACACACCTCTACAACCTCGACTGCCATGCCACAGCTCCTCCTGAGAGAGTAATCAGATACCCCGAAGTAGACTTTCGGGTATCCATATCTCTTGCCATATCTAAATAGGTGTAGCCTATCAACACTGGTTCGCTGCTTCCAAAACATAGCCTCATTTTGGATGTGTCTCGAAGGTACCGCATGATCCATTTGATCGCATTCCAGTGTTCCCTTCATGGGATTGACATAAACCGGCTGACCAATCCAACTGCGTGTGCTAAGTCTGGCCTCGTGCACACCATCGCATACATAAGACTTCCCACTGCTGAGGTGTATGTAACATGTTTCATTTCCTTCTTCTCTGTCTCAGTAGAGGGACTCTGTTGTGTACTCAATCTAAAGTGGGTAGCAAGAGGAGTGCTAACCGCTTTAGCCTTGTCCATCTGGAATCTCTGAAGTACATTCTCGATGTACTCCTCCTGTGACAAGTATAACCTCTTGGCTTTCCGATCACGGCCGATCCTGATGCCAAGAATCTGTTTAGCTGGCCTCAAGTCTTTCATCTCAAAAGACTTACTCAGTTGCTGCTTCAAATTATCAATCCTCGATTGATTCCGGCCAACTATCAACATATCATCTACATACAGCAGTAAGATGATAAAGTCATCGTCAGAAAATTTCTGAACGAAAACACAATGGTCTGAAGTGGTCTTCTTGTATCCCTGCTCCCCCATAACTGACTCGAAATTCATGTACCACTGTCTCGGTGCCTGTTTCAAACCGTAGAGGCTTTTCCTGAGTCTGCACACATAGTCCTCTTTCCCTCTGACTCTCAAGCCTTCTGGTTGCTCCATATAAATTTCTTCTTCCAGATCTCTGTGAAGAAATGCGGTCTTGACATCCATCTGCTCAACTTCCAGGTCGAGGCTTGCTGCTAAGTTGAGTACCACTCTGATGGATGACATCTTCACAACTGGAGAGAAGATTTCATCGAAGTCAATGCCTTTCCTCTGATTGAATCCCTTGACGACTAGTGTGGCTTTGTATCGGGGTTGTGAAGTGTGCTCCTGTTGCTTCACCCTGTACACTCATTTGTTCTTCAAAGCACGTTTGCCTCTTGGCAATTTCACCAACTCAAAAGTGTGATTGTCATGCAAAGATTTCATCTCATCTTGTATGGCTTCCTCCCACTTTTCTCTGTCTTCTGTTTCCACAGCCTCCTGGTAGCTCTCGGGTTCTCCCCCGTCAGTAAGCAGCACATACTCATATGCAGAGTATTTGGTTGAAGGTCACCTGTCTCTGTCAGACCTTCTCTGTGGAACTGTTGGTGTAGCTTCTGGTACTGGTGGTTGATCATGATCATCATCTCTGAGAGCTTCATCACTTGTACCCTCATGTCTGGGAACCTCATCTTCAACTCGTACTGGCACCGGTGTGTAAGGTTCTGGATTCACATCTCTGTATTGTTGGGGCATTGTCTTCATCTCATTTCTGATACCTTTTATGGTCTGGTCTTCAACGAAGACAACATCTCAGCTCCTGACGATATTCTTTTCCATATGATCATACAATTTGTAGCCGAAATCATCCTGACCATAGCCAATAAAGACACATTGTCGCGTCTTTGCATCAAACTTGGATCTCTCGTCCTTTGGGATGTGTACAAATGCTTTGCACCCAAAGACATGCAAGCTTGGTTAGGAACATTACCTTTCAGTGCGACCGCTGGGGACATGTTCAAAACATGTACTGTTGTGTTAAGTGCCTCCCCCCAAAATGTCTTCGGCAGCTTGGCTTGTGACAGCAAGCTTCTGACCCTTTCGCACAAGGTTCTGTTCATCCTCTCAGCTAGGCCATTAAGCTGAGGTGTCTTCGGAGGTGTCGTTTGATGTCGGATTCCTTGCGTCTTGCAATACTGATCAAACGGACCTCTGTATTCTCCACCGTTATCTGTTCTGATGCACTTCAGTTTCTTGCCGGTTTCTCTCTCCACCAGGGCGTGAAACTCCTTGAACACTCCAAACACTTGATCTTTTCTCTTCAAGGTGTATGCCCAGATCTTCCTTGAATGATCATCTATGAATGTCACAAAGTAAAGTGACCCACCAAGTGTTCGTGTCTGCATCGGACCACATACATCTGAATGTATGAGATCAAGTACCTCCGGTTTCCTCTGAGGCGGGGAGCTCTGGAAGGACACTCTGTTCTGCTTTCCAGCCATGCAGTGTTCACACTTCCGTAAGTGTGAGTTCTTCAATTCGGGAAGAACATTCCTCATGCGTAGTATCTCCATCCCCGTTTGACTCATGTGACCGAGCTTTTTATGCCATAGCTCGGCTGCCTCATTACTGTTGACTGTATTTATGCTACTATTTGAAAGCTTAACATGCATCAAATACAGAGTTGAGTCTTTCTTACCTCGTGCCACCACCATTGGTCCTTTAGTGAGCTTCCAGGTTCCGTCACTAAAGGTGCTGCAGAAACCTTCATCATCCAGCTTGCCTGTTGAGATCAGGTTTAACCGGATGTCAGGGATGTGATTGACTCCCTTCAACACTAGCCTTGTCCCGTTGTCTGTTTCAAGGCAGATGTCTCCAATACCGACGGCTTTGGACTGTCCGTCATTCCCCATCCTTACAGCACCGTAGTCTCCTGGTGTGTAAGATGAAAAGAAGTCTCTGTGAGATGTGGCGTGTATGGATGCGCCACTATCTATCACCCAACTGGTCTCGTGGCTGGCAAGATTCACAACATCTTCTTCATATATTATGCAGAATTCTTTGGAGGTCTTTTCGGTGGTAGTAGCAACTCTTTCTTGATTAGAGTCACCATCTCTTCTGGACTGCTCGTTCTTCAGTTTGTAGCAATCCCTCTTCATATGGCCTTTCTTTTTGCAGTGATAGCACTCAATATCTTTAGTTCTTGATTTACCTCGGTTCTTGTTTGGTCTACCTGGGCCTCGGTTTTTACTCCTCCCCCTTCTGGTGTTATTTTCTGTCACTAGAGCTTCTGAGGTTGAGGTTGATGCTGACTCCTGCATTCTCGTCCTCTTTTCTTCCTCGAAGATCCTGGTCTTCGCCATCTCCATAGTGACTTTCCCATCTGCGGCTGAATTTATCACGTTAGATCTGAACGTTTCCCAAGATTCTGGTAACGTATTAATGAGTATTAAGCCATTTACCTCATCACCGAAGTCTATGCCCAATCCCGACAGTTCTTTCATGGTGCCGAGGAAATCGTTGATATAGTCTGCCACAGCTGTACCTTCCTGGTATTTCAACCCCATCATCTTCTTGATGTAGTACAGCTTTTTGTTGCCAGTCTTTGCTCGGAAAAGCTCCTCCAGCTTTTTCCATAAGACACGTGCATTTGTTTCTTCACTGACATGGTTCACGATACTATCGTCGATCCACTGACGAATAGTACTGCATATTTTCTGGTGAAGATTAGCCCACTTCTCATCATACATTCCTTCTGGTTTCAGCTCCAGAAATACCGATCCATCATAGTCCTTCACATACAGAAGGTCTTTCATCCTTCCTCTCCATGTGAAATAGTTTGTACTGGTTAACAAAACCATTTTTCAGTTGCCCCCATCCATCATAAAAATTCTAAACATAATTTCAAAAAACGGACCTCACCGTTGCGTCCGGAATGGTCGAAAATGGTGGAAATGACACTTCGTTTGTCAATATCCGACACAGGGACCAAATTGTAAATTTCAGAAATTACAGGGGTCAAAGTACAATTTCCAAAAGTTCAGGGGCCAAAGTGAAATTACGGAAAAGTTCAGGGACTAAATTGCAATTTCCAAAAAATACATGGGCCAAAATGTAATTTTCAGAAAGTTCAGGGATCTATCTGAAATTTACCCGAAAATTGCTGACGTGGCAGACACGTGGCGCTGACTGGATGCACACTTGGCTGCTGACCGGGCTGCTGACGTGGACTGCTGACTGGGCTGTTGACTGTACAGGGTCTGCTGATGTGGCGCTGACTGGACGCTGACGTGGCGACATGTGGCGGCTGACTCAGCGTCTTCAACCTTCAGCAGAGAGTGGGGCGCGTGAGGCGCGTAGGAAGCTTACTGATCGGCGCGTGGCGCGCGTGTGGCGTCCTCAGGTCTCTGTTCGATCGTCGAAAAATACCACCGTGCTCGTCTCGTCGTGAAAAGTCTGATGGTATGCTCAAAATCGATTTTCGACAACTTTCGTCGGAACCGACTTTCGGAATCGAATCTCTGTTACCGAGTTTCGGGATCCCTCCGAGTAACCTTAGCTACTGATACCACTTGTTGTGATTAAACACACACGAATAGAGGTGATTGGAGAGAAAACTCTTCTTTTATATTACAAACAAAAGAATTACAAAACTTTATAACCCAAGCTTTACAAAAAACTCTCAACCCTCTTTACTCTCTATTACTCTCACGTTTTGGGATTACTGAGATGCTCAAACACTTACATTTGGTCTCCTTTTATAGTTGCCAAAACCGTGTGAACAGTGTCACACGGTTTGGCAACTGTCACCAACCATTTTGCCAGCTTCTTTGTAGCTGGGAAGTGTTGTCTTCACAGCACATACACACACGCTTTGCATGGCTGTTTTCAACAGCCATGCAAAGCTGTCTTCAACAAATATAGTCCCATATTCCCCCATTTGACATTTTGTCACTCGCTACGCTTGTTTGCGGAAGGGCAAAGAGATCATTGCAAAAAAAATTTATTTTATATCTATAAAAGATATGTTTGGTATTATGGTTTGACTTGTGGTGAGGTGATAAAACTGTGTTTGAGTCAAAACATAATTTTAAGTATTTGGCTAATAATGAGAAATTACGATTATTAATCGTGACTAAAATCATAATAGCATCTTTAGATTCTGTGGCAGATGGAAGATCAATAGAATGATCCTGCAGACGGTACACCCGTTGATGGTGTAAGGTAGCCATCATCGAGGACTCGTCGCAATATCAAATAGAGTAAAAGCTGAAAAAGTTTAATGAACCATTAGTGCGAAATTGCTACATGAGAATGAAGAAGTCTGCAGGAGTTGACCGAACCTATTTGTTCGGTCAAAAGACATAAGTGCCCCCACTATTCTAGTTGATGGTTTTCGAAACCCAGTTCACTCATTTCTTGAAATAATCATATTTTTCATTTTTTACAACATAACAGAATGTCTTGTTAATCTCCTCTAATTTTTGAAGTTTTAGCTAATATAAAAAAACTAGTATTAAAAATACACAATCTATTAGTTTAACATTCACAATTTCAATATTAATCACATGAAATTACTAAGTTACGTTATTTGTCTTTTTTAGGCTGTTATTTGTCCACTTATTCATCATATTATGGGTGAAATTACTTACTAAATCATTAATTATGTATACATTTTTGTATGAGTGAGATTTAAATTCATACATCTCTTATATATATGTTTAACGTAAACTTAAAATTGCAAGAATCAAGTAGAAAGAAAATAAATAATCTAATTTTAATCTCAAGGAGTTATTTAAGTGTTAAAATTTTCAACTTTAATGATTTATTCCCTCATAGGTTCGAATCTCATTAAATGTATTTTCTTGTAGTCATGTCCCATGATATAAAAAAACTAGCGAATTATCATGATAGTGTGCGTAAACTGGCCCGGACACTCCAATTAAAAAAAAAAAACTAATTTTTATTAAACATTATTAAAGAGAATTAGAAAACTTCATTAAAATTAAGGTAAGATAATAATAATGGTTTACGCTACCCACCTACTACAAAATATGCACTTTTAGTTAGGTCATAGAAGGGCATAAATGGAAATCTTGGAAATAAAAGTGAACATAAAAAGAATAATTGTGAAACAAAAATATTTTTTATTCACGTCAAATTACAAATTACTCGCTCACCTTACTTCAACAAATGCACTTTTAATGGAGGAGTTTACCTTTACCGTATTTTAATTAACTTTCAAGCCTATAATAGTCATTTGGATTCCTTAGCTAATGCCTCGAGAAAGAAAATTTAACAAAAGTTTAAGGGCTCTTTAGCAAATTTACCAGCAAAGGCAAAGCCATAATGGTATCTGGACTGCAACAGCAACTCAATTCCCCGAAGCTAACAGAAAATAAAAAATAAAAAATAAAATGAAATGAAAAGCTCTCAACTCAAACAAATAAACGTTTGTTTTTTGGATTGTAGGTATGTATCTTTATCAAATTGTTCTTTTTCTTATTAATCTCAGTTATTAAAAAGTATTTCATTTCATTTGCTAAAATTAGAGCCCTTAGCTTGGAGTCTTCTTTTTATTCGTTCTTTCTCTCTATAGCACTGCATCTATTTCTATTTTTTTTCTCCCTAGTTTCACAAATTGTAATAAAGTTTATTTTATTATTTTATATTTGTTTTTTGTGGGTTGTAATTTAGAGGTGAAAATAGCTTGAGCAAAATTAGTATCTGGGATTCTGACATTTTTGTTTTTAACTGTTTATGTGTGAAGTGTTTGAATCAACATCATGTCTCAAACCAACTGGGAAGCTGATAAAATGTAAGTGTTTTTCATTTCTCATTTTAATTTATTTTATTTTTCTACCTGGGTTTCAATATTTTGTTTATTTTAGCTTAGAGTTTACTGTCAGCTGTAGTTTTATGCTTGATTTGGATTCTGGGTATGTGCGTACTGGGTTGTTGTCAGTTTTGCTTCTGTTTATAGTCTTGCATTCAAGTTCTTTTCTTTTTCTTTTTCTTTTTTTAAAGCTGTTCCATAACATATAAGGTATATTAGGGTTTAGAACTTGTTCTGTTCTTCTGGGGCTTGAAATTTCTGCTTTTGCTTGCTCTCTGAGTTGTAACATTTAGGTATCTGACACATCTAGTGATTTTGGTGAATAAAAAAGCTTTTTCTTTGTTTATTTCTCTGTTCATTTCTCTGTAGCACCTTGCTGTATCAAAATCTTTTCTATTCTTTAGAAGTTTTTTGGCTTGTCTTTATTGCTGGGTTGCTATTTCTTAGTTGTAGGATTTGATTTTTTAGTATTTCTGTTATGCGGGAATTTTAGTTTTTTTTCCTCTTCTTGTAAAGCACTATTAGTGTTGTCTATTAACTCGTACTTCTCAAAAGATTTGTTCATTCCTCTCAAGGGAGATTCCAAATGTTGGTGTATTTTGAATTTACAGGTTGGATGTGTATATCCATGATTATTTAGTGAAGAGGGATCTAAAGGCTTCTGCTCAGGCTTTTCAGGCCGAAGGAAAAGTATCATCTGATCCTGTAGGTAAGTGTAGTTTCCAGTTCCAGTGCATCTTCTCCATTTGATTTCTGTTTTTTCCAATATAATGTTTTAGCATCTTCATTTGTTTTGATTTCAAACATGCATGGGTTTCCAGCTATTGATGCACCTGGTGGTTTTCTCTTTGAGTGGTGGTCTGTGTTTTGGGATATATTCATTGCTAGAACAAATGAGAAACATTCAGAGGTAGCTGCATCTTACATCGAGGTTCGCCCCTTCGAACTCGTTTATGCAAATTTTCAGTGACACTTAAGCTCCCATGGGAACAATAATTTGAAGTTAGTGTTGAGTTTGGAATGTTTTGGTTAAACTCTTTGCTAAATAGGTTGATCTATTGACCTTGAAATAGTAAAAAGGATAATCTATTGATGCCTATCCTTTTATTGCTGTTCTTATATACGCCATCTCTCTTAATATATTGTCTTATTGAAATCTGCAGACACAATTGATTAAGGCACGAGAGCAACAGCAGCAGCAGCAACCGCCACATCAACAACAGCAGCAGCAGAAATTACAAATGCAACAGCTTCTATTGCAGAGGCATGCTCAGCAGCAGCAGCAACAGCAGCAGCATCAACAACAGCCTCAGCAGCAGCAGCAGCCACAACTGCCACAGCGGCAGCAGCCGCCACAGCAACAGCTGCAACGGAGGGACGGTGCCTACCTCTTAAATGGAAGTTCAAATGGGCTAGTAGGAAGTGACCCTCTCATGCGACAGAACCCTGGAACTGCAAATGCCTTGGCACTGCAGAGGGATTCTTTGGATGATGCGGCTATGAAGGTAGGTGTTCCACTAAAATGAGCTTTTATAAGCATGTTTTTCCTCCTAACTAGATGATGATAATTTGGGATACTTCTTACAGCAAAGATTTGGTGAGAATATGGGCCAGCTCTTGGATCCAAATCACCACTCTATATTAAAGTCAGCAGCAGCAACTTGCAACTCTTCAGGGTGCTTCTCTAAGATTTTTCTATTATTACTTGAATTTTATTATGTTATAGTGTTCCTGCTTACAAAATGAATTGGACTTTTCGTGGAACTAGCTCATAAAATTTGAGGAAAGTTGTTAGATTTGCTCATTTACAGAAATGATGCCTCCCACAGTTCGAATTTTTTTAAATCATTGTAGTTTACATTGGAAAGCATCCATCCTAATTTTGACCTATAAGTTCAAAAGCCACTAAAAACAGTAAAATGGGAAAATAAATTAGTATCCCTGTTGGCCTGTCCAAGTTAACTTACATATTTAGCGGCCTTTTAGTGGCATCTGATCTGTTATCAACAATAAACTCATCAGCAATATACTATATAATTTCAGGCAAGTTTTGCATGGTACAGCTGGTGCTATGTCTCCACAAGTTCAAGCTCGGAGTCAACAACTGCCAGGATCCACACCAGTAAGTTATTTAGTTGCAAATAGTCTTGTCACTTGTTTCTTTTCTTATTGGCGGTTTTCTGAATTCTCTGTATTTAGGATATAAAGAGTGAGATTAATCCCGTACTGAATCCCAGAGTAGCAGGTCCCGAAGGATCATTAATAGGAACTCCTGGTATGCTTTGTGGCCTTTCTCTATTCATTCTCTTGTGATCATCTTCCATTGGCGTTTTAGGATATGATTATCAAGCATATAATGCGATGTAATTTAACTGTAATTGGTATTTTGTAGATGTGCTTGCGGCTGATGTGAAAGTTTTTGTTGTCGCAGGGTCAAATCAAGGTGGTAACAATTTGACTTTAAAAGGATGGCCGCTTACGGTAAGATTTCTGTGTTGCTACAATTTCTGTCTTGATACTAGTGAGTTTCTAAATTATTATCTCTGTTTCTTTTGCATATTCTCTAATAAATTTACCCTTGATCTGTAATATTTGATTTTTCAAATCTCAGTAAAATATTGTTGCTTTTATTTTTCATTTTCATTTTAACTTTGTTTTTTTTAATCTCTGTCAGGGATTAGAACTAAGATCTGGGCTACTGCAGCAACAAAAACCTTTTATACAGTCTCCTCAGCCATTTCATGAACTTCAAATGCTAACACCACAACACCAGCAACAACTTCTGCTTGCACAGCAAAATTTGACATCACCTTGTGCTAGTGATGAAAGTAGAAGACATAGAATGCTTGTGAATAATCGGAGTATGAGTCTTGGCAAGGATGGCCTTTCAAATTCTGTTGGAGATTTGGTTCCAAATGTTGGATCGCCTATACCGGCTGGTGGCTCTCTTCTGCCTCGTGGAGATACAGATATGCTAATTAAGGTGTTACTTTCATTATCGAATAATCTATCTTATACATTTAATGGTCTTGAAACCGTCTAGATGTGTCCTCGGAGATTTTTGTATTTCTAAAAGGTTTTGTTTACATGTAGTTGAAAATGGCTCAGTTACAGCAGCAGCAGAACATTAATTTACAACAGCACACACTTTCAAACCAGCAATCACAGAGTTCAAACCACAATCTTCATCAACAAGATAAAGTGGGCCCCGTTGGCAGTGTGACACTTGATGGTAGCATGCCAAACTCTTTTCGAGGAAATGACCAGGTCTGTCCTTTTATGGTTACCTCTAATGTATCCATATTTGAAGTGATATCCATGACCTTGGGTTTTATGTCCTGTCCTCTAACAAGCATTATGTTGTCACACACAATCATTATGAACGTATGGATTTTTCCATGAATCTAGTGGTAACAGAGACATTATTTTTATCAAATTAGAATTCAATATCTTACATTTAAGTTTATCTAGGTATACTTTTTATTTCATTGTTATTGTTAGTTATGCTCTATTCCTCCCTCCTTCCCTTATACTCTATCGCTCGAGTGTTGCACAAGCAAATGTAGTTTGATGCATTGTTAATTATCTCGGTATAGGCAGATACCAACTCGTCCTTCGATTTCCAATATATTTGAATTTTACTCTAAAATATTCATTCAATTAGATTAGAAGTGGTTGCGATACCTTTTTCATGTTTACTTGAATGCTAATAATTACTAAAAGCAGGGTTGAAAGATACCTTTTTCATGTTTACTTGAATGCTAATAATTACTAAAAGCATGGTTGAAATTTTTGTTAAGTGCAAGGTAAAATACTAAAATAATGATAACTACTGAACCCTAGTGGATGTTAGGCCTATCATCGCTTTTTCCATTTTCACACTTTTCCCATTTTCAAGAGTATGGGGTTTGGCTAGTTATATCGCAGAAACTCAGGGGTGGTAAGTCATAATATCATTCCTGAACTTTGGTGTATAACCTTTGAAATCTAGGGAAGGTTTCTAACATGATTTTTCTTCATGCATTTTAAGGTTTCGAAAAACCAGACTGGGAGAAAAAGAAAACAGCCAGTGTCATCTTCAGGTCCTGCCAATAGCTCAGGGACTGCAAATACAGCAGGACCCTCCCCAAGTTCAGCGCCCTCAACACCATCAACTCACACTCCTGGAGATGTGATTTCGGTGCCCTCTTTGCCACACAGCAGTACTACTTCCAAGCCTTTGATGGTGTTTGGCACTGATGGAGCTGGCACACTCACATCTCCATCAAATCAGTTGGTGAGTCCAACTTTAACATATTGTATAGGTTGAAGCACCTAACACTCCATGCATGAATTCTCATTTGGCATTCCATTTTGACAGTGGGATGATAAAAATCGTGAATTGCAGGCTGATGTGGACCGTTTTGTGGAGGATGGGTCCCTTGAAGACAATGTTGAGTCTTTTTTATCCCATGATGATACAGACCCCAGAGATGCTGGTGGTCGTGGTATGGATGTCAGCCAAGGTTACCAAATACAAATTTTTTTATACTATTTTATTTTTTTAGGATTCACCCAAAACTTGCCTTCTACAGCTTTATGACATGCTTGAGTTTATTTACCATTGGGATCTTGCACATGGTTAAATGCTCCATGAGTTGCTCACGATTATTTGTTTATTTGCAGAATAATGACTATTTTCCTCTTGTCAAGCATTTAATTTTCTTTTGGCTGGTATACTTAAATACAAGTTCAGAATTTGGAATCTTCTTGTGAAATGCGTAGGAAGTTCTTCTTATTCTTGAGGTTGATACTTTTTAATATATGTTCATAATCTTCCACATATACATGTATCTTTCAAGTTATCCATTATCTTATTGTACATGGCCATGGTCGTAGTTTTGCTACTTTTCATGGGGACTTGAAGAGTATACATATATCTTTAATGCACATTCATTTCCCATTTGTACCTGAATATGTTAGTTTAGACCTGAATTTCCGGAAACATCATGTAGGACTCTGCTTATATAATCCAAATGAAAGAAATAGTGAAATTCCAAATTTTTTTATTCAAAGGCAGTCCTAGTCGATGTATTATGATTCCTTCTAAGCTGCAGACTGTGTGTTTGACTCCAGGATTCACATTTAAGGAAGTAAATTCTGTCAGAGCAAGCACGAGCAAAGTTGTCTGTTGTCACTTCTCTTCGGATGGCAAGTTGCTTGCTACTGGTGGTCATGACAGAAAGGTCAGTGCCTAAAGTACAGATTTATTTACATTAAGTGACAGAATATTTGTTGGTAACATCACTAAATTTGTGCTGTGGGGAAAAAGAAGACTGCTAAAATATTTTCCCGCTGGTTTTCTGATTGCAGGCTGTATTGTGGCACACAGATACATTGAAGTCAAAAACAAACCTTGAAGAACATTCGTCTTTGATTACCGACATCCGTTTCAGTCCAAGCATGTCACGTCTTGCAACATCTTCATTTGACAAGACTGTCAGAGTTTGGGATGCTGACAATGTCAGTGGACACACTTTCCCTTTTGACTTGTTATATTTCTTTTTGTTGTAATACATATATTTTTGTTTCTATTTCATTTGGAACCTATTTTCTTCAACATTGTTGCTTAGTTGAGTTGAACGACATCAACTTGCACGAATACCTGCTGTTTTCATCTTATATGGCTTTTAGTGGCAGTGGAACCACGTTCTTTAAAATCTTTACTTATTGTGAGTAATGTGGGCTGGATTTGTTTTTGTAGAGTAATATATTCTTTAAAGGTGGAAACATGTAATGTGGGTTGAACTAGGATGCATCAAATTATTATGTTCATCATCATTTTGTCACCTGCTTATTATGACCATTCATGATTTCTCTGCAGCCTGGCTATTCACTTCGTACCTTTATGGGACATTCTGCTTCTGTTATGTCACTGGACTTCCACCCACATAAAGATGATCTCATCTGCTCTTGTGATGGGGATGGTGAAATACGCTACTGGAGTATTAACAATGGTAGCTGTGCAAGGGTTTTCAAGGTAGAATCTCGTTGGCTGTTAGTGTGTGAATACAGTGAATAGGCCTTGTTTTCGGGATAAATTGAATATAGGTGGCAGTCCAAGTTTCAATAGCTTGTTTAGTAAATGACGACTTTTTTTGTGTGGATTAGGGTGGCACGGCTCAGATGAGATTCCAACCCCGCCTTGGAAGGTATCTTGCTGCTGCCGCAGAGAATGTTGTCTCTATTCTGGATGTGGAGACACAAGCCTGCCGGCTTTCATTACAGGTTAGTTGACATTTAGATTCCCCAAAACGCCATTACTATCTTCTGTTTTCTTATGCTGGTTTTAACTTCTCGGATTATTCCGTTAACATTTACTTGTAAGTGTTCATATTTTCCTCTGTTCTTTCTCCACCGAGTGTTGGATGTGTAATTGTAGGGACATACAAAACCAATACATTCTGTATGTTGGGATCCTTCTGGTGAGTTTTTAGCATCTGTCAGTGAGGACTCCGTGAGAGTTTGGACAGTTGGATCTGGGAGTGAAGGGGAATGTGTTCATGATTTGAGCTGTAATGGCAACAAGTTCCATTCCTGTGTTTTCCATCCTAGATACCCTTCATTGCTAGTGATTGGCTGTTACCAGGCAAGTTACCTGTATCATTATTGTTCTTCGATATTATCAAATATGATGATTATATTGCTGGTTTGAGATTTTGTATCGGACATGTTAATGTGGGGATTTTCTTGCAGTCTTTGGAACTTTGGAACATGGATGAGAACAAGACTATGACTCTGTCAGCTCACGATGGTTTGATCGCCGCGTTGGCTGTATCAACTGTAACAGGGTTAGTTGGTTCAGCCAGTCATGATAAATTTGTCAAGCTGTGGGAGTAAAGTAACACATTCGTGTGAACACGTGGGTGAGTTTATAAATTAATTTATACTCATTTTAATATTTATAAATTTTCAATCAATAATCTCTATCAAAGCCTAATTGTAATAGCTAAATGATTTTAGAAATCAATCGTGTGCTTTGGAAAACAAAAATTAATATCGAGAAAAACAAAAATTACGTTTTCATTAGTCTTAATTATATTATTATAGATTGACAATTATTTAAATATATTAGTATCGTTGGAAAAACCAAAATGAATCTGTCTGGTTTTATTACAATTACTTTATCAAATTATTTTTCCTTTTTCCTTTTTATCATTTTTCTTTTTACTATTTTTAATAAATTGTGGGGTTAGGTTGGGTTTAGATGCCCTTATGGTTGGTGGCAAATGACTTAAGACTTGGTTACTAGTTCTCGAGTTCGAGTTCATGTGGTGTATTTCTTTATAAAAATTTGGGACAATCATGGATTTAACATATTCCACTTAAGTCCAAGTCGGCGGGATTTCCAACTTTTTTTTTATGTGTTCATCATTTTTCATATAATAAATAAGAGGAAAAAAATGAATCAATTTCATTTTTCATATATAATTAGAAGATGAAAAAAATGTAATGTGATCACTGCTTACTCAAAACTAAAATAAATAATAAAACAAGGGTGGGGGTATTTCAAATTTTCAATATAAACTTTTCATTCAAAATTAGATATCAAAATTTAACCATTGATTTTAGCTCGATAGTATACAAAGTCAAAAATCTAAATATCATCAAAATTAAGACAGAATTAAATGATATTTTAATTTTAAAAATATAACATTGGATTATTTAAATTAATAACTAAATCTAGATGTCTAGACTTATGTAAATTTTTTAATTAAATTATCTCCACCCATAATAAAAACAAGGCTTGAATTAGTTGTTTAAATTAGTTTTTCTTTTCAGTTTACTGTTTTGTCCTAATTTGCATGGTTATCAATAATTAAAATGTCATATGATCACTGCTTACTTAAAATTGTGGTTTAGTTGCTTAACTTAGTTTTCCCCACCACAATGCACTTGTCTTGTCTTATTCCTTCGGAGGATCTCATGTCATAATTGAGGAAACAATTTATCTTCTGCTGGATATTTTTATGTTACAACTCCTAGCTTATCATAATCGGTATCAAGCTTAAATATAGGAGGATTGTGTTAATTTTATTTTAATAATTTTCAATTAATTAATATTATTTATGATGTCAGCCGGTTCTGCCGATTTTTTCAGACCGGTTTAATCAGTCTAATCAGTGATCCATTTAATATTTTTTATCACTGATTCGATCACCGGTCTGATTGTTAAAACATTATCGATAAATAACGTAAAAAGTTATCGAATTTTTATTATATGAATCTTAAATAAAATTATATTAAGGATGTAACACAATAACATCATATGATGGGAAAAGAGTCAAAAGACTTTTTTTATGATTTGCCTGATATTTTTGTTTGCATTTTTATATCACACTCGAATTAATTCTACTTCATATCTATATGTTGATCATAAAATCAAGTATGCAACTCATAATGCTTCAATTTTTATTATCATTATTATTTTTGCACATGGCAATTAAGATGTCTCGTTTCAATCTCGGACGAAAAATCATCTTAAATTATGAATATATATATTTTTTAATTCGGGAGGAAAAATCGTCATGAATTTCGGAATGAATAGTTTGAGATCTTGAATCCCTATTGAGATTTGAGATTTGAATTTTTAAAATTAAAATTCGGGATTCATGGTATAAAATCGTCTTGAATCCTAACCTAAATTTTTTATTTTTATTTTGACGAGAAAATCATCTCAAATTTTGACTGAAATTTTTATTCAGAACGAACAATATGAAATCGGGATTTTATGATTTTAGTGAGAGTTTTCCTTATTCTTTTAATCTGTCTAATATTTGGAAAGAATCAAGGGAACCTTATGAAATTCACATGGTGTCTTCTCCTCGGGATGTGGATAAAGCCCTCAAAATTTTCAAAGATTCTATTATAGTTCTACTTAGACCCGGTCGGTGGTTTGGTTCCGGTTCCGGTTCCGATTCCACACTTAAGTGGAACCGAACCGGAACCGACCGGTTCGGTTCGGTTCCGAACCCTTTTTTTTTTTTTAATTTTTAAAATAAATTAAAATAAATGAGATTAATTTTATAAATAAATAAAATTATTACATTGAAGAGCTTGAGCTTAAATTTTTAAAAATTTAAGTTGCCTACGTATCCTCCAAGGGTGAGAGGAATCAAAGCTCACATAGTTCCATTACAATTTTAAGTCACATCCCCTTTGTAAATTTACAATTTTACAATTTTACAATTTTACAATTATCAATCATCATTATCAGTTGATCATTCGGCTCTGGTTCCGCTTGCACTTGTTGTTGCACTTGCAGATGCATTATCGAACAAATCTTCAAAATCATCATGGACATCTTCTTGTTGTCTCAGATCAGCTCGAGTCCAATCATCCACACAAGCTGTTGCTTCTAGAGTGCTTGGATGTAATGAAGATCGCCTAGCTTCCAATATATTGCCTCCCAAGCTGAAGGCTTGCTCAACCGCAACGGTGGAAATAAGTGCTGCCAATATCTCTTTAGCAATAATTGATAAAACATGATATATATTTTGATGTCGGTTCCACCATTCAAGGATTTTAAAATTTTTACTAACTAAACTTTCAGTAGAAAACTCGAAATTTGTAGATAAATAATTATCTAATTCAGGGTTATTAATTGTCGTATCTCTAGCTTTTTTATTTCGTTGCAATAACCAACGATCCCCTGCGCTAAGTCTTGTTTGAATTACCGGTTCGCTACTACTAGATTCACCTAATGTTCCTAAGTTATATCGTACAATATAATCATTAAATAAATCAATTAAATCATTTCTTAATTTCGTCATTATTCTTGTAATATCAATTTCATCTAATATTCCTAAATAACCATAGTAAGCTTGTAAAGCACCATTCAAACCTTCTAATTTAAATCTAGGATAAAAAACAGAAGCAATAAGATAAAGTAAAAGAATTTCTCTAAAAATGTAACCATTTTACCTTCATAGCAGTAATGGCTTCGAACAAAACATGATTATTAGGATTGCTACTTTCAACATGTTCATCCAAAATACCAATAATATTCAAACTTTCAAGAAGAAATAAATGTGCTGTAGGATAATAAACACCGCTAAAAATTAAAGTAGCATCATTAAAAACTTTTAAAATATCTAAATTTTTTTCACAAATATCCCATTGACTGGGATAAAGTGTGATATTTTGAACATGTTGAGAAAAAAACTACATAATGCATCTTTGTATTGAAATGCTTGACATAAAAGAAAATACGTAGAATTCCAACGTGTTGGAACATCTCTTGAAAATTTAATCGGTTTAATACCATTTATTTTACAAAACTTCGTTCATTCTCTCCTAACTTGAGAATATGACCAAATACAGTTAAGTGCCGTTTTAATTGGATCAAGGAAATGTGATAATAATTTTAGACCGTCTTGAACACATAAGTTAAGGACATGACATGTACAACGAATATGAAAAAATCGACCCCCTAAATTTGGCTCACATAAGGATTTTTAAATCATTGATGGATGCAGTATTTGCAGATGCATTATCAAATCCAATTGTTAAATTTTTTTCTACTAAACCATGTTCATCAAAAATTACCTTCATTATTCTATAAATATTATGTGCAGTATGTTGGTCATCAAAAACTCTAAATGCAATAAGTCGTTTTTGCATGATAAATGATGCATCAATCCAATGACAAGTCACACCCATGTATGAGTGTGTTTGCCAATGGTCACTCCAAATATCAGAACATATAGAAAGACGACCTTTCATCTCTTTAAATATTTCATTTAAAATAATTTTTCCATCTTTATATAATTTAAAAATATGACGTTTTGTTGTGTTTCGAGTCATTCTACATGGAGAAGGGTTTAAAGCATTATGCACGTAATTAGTAAAATGAAGTTTTTCACCAAAGCTTAAAGAAAGATGTGCCATACAAGTTAATTTTGAAAATTCTTCTCTATTTTTTGCATCTGAATATTTAAATAAATCTACACCACTCGTACCTCTACTAGATGATGCGTACCTGGCCATTTGAGTTTGCGTCCTATCAATTCCAAGTTCAACCGGATGATGTCTTTCCAGGTGCTTGATCATATTGCCGTATCCACCAGAAAATTTATAGGTAACCCCACAATAGTTGCAAATTGCTCGTTGTGAATTATCTTCTAGGCGTTCCAAATGAAAATGAATTTTGAAAACATCCGAGGAATGAGCCTTAACTTCTCTTCTCCGTGATTCTGCACCGACACTAGGGCCGCTCTCTTGGATTGGCATATTTGACATTATGTTCTCAGATGAGCTTGCCATTTTTCGTTTGAGAAATTAGGAAGAAAAATAAGAAAATTGACTAATTACGAATGATAATAACTAATTGAATTGAGATTGAGAATAAGATAATTGTATGAATTATTGAGAATAAGAGAATTGTATGAATTGAGATTGAGAATAAGAGAATTATAGGAAATGAGAGAGTTGAGAATTTGGTGTGTTGAAATAATGAAAAATGAATCATATTTATAGAGTTTTAGAATTTTTTTGATACCAAAAATGCCCCTAAATATAACCGTTTTATTACCGTTATTAGAGATATATTAGTAATTTAGATTTTATTTTATAATTTTTTTTAAAAAAAAAACAATTTTTTTTTTATTTGGGCAGGGAGCCAAACTGCCCCCAACGGCTAGTAGCCGTTGGGGGCAGGTTTTTTATTTTATTTTATTTTTTTAAACGGTTCCAACCGAAACTGAAACGGTTTCGGTTGGAACCGTAGAACCGGTGGAACCAAGGTTCCACCGGTTCCGACCGGTTCGAGTTGGGGTCGAACCCTAACCGAATCGGTCGGCCACGGTTCCGGAACCGGAACCGGTTGGAACCGGAACCTTCCGGTTCCAACCGGTTCGGTTCCGGTTCGATTCTGATTCCGAACCGGAACCGTGGCCGGGTCTAGTTCTACTACAATACTTCCAAAGGTAGCAAACTGGCAACAAAGTACGTACCTGTAACAATTTTGTCTTTATCTTTATCGTATCCAGCCACCATATCCGGATGGAAGATACCCAATCAAAGTTCGACACGTAATTATTAGTTTGACCAGTGTTTATAATCACTGTATATCAAGACATATACTCTGGTTTTTCAACAAGTGGGCCCATCTCATCTCCTTTTTCTAAATTGAAAATGGATGTTTTTTTTTCTTACGGTGGGGTATATATGCATTATATAATATTGTTGACTCCAACACCAATGGAGTTTGATTTTTACAACTCTTTGCGGATAAATAAAAATTATATTATTAACGAGTCATATATGATGGCTTATCTTCCCCCCTCCCTCTTACACATTTGACTTTTCTGTCTCCCCTATAATTCCTTATTTGTCATCTTCTTCCTTTCACCAAAATTCTATTTTCAATTTTCAAATAAACCATATATATCTAATTTTTTTATTTATTGATATATATATATATATATATATAAAACATATATATTTTTTGATTAATTTTTAAAAGAAAAAAGAAAAAAAGAAAATTAAAAAAAAAAAGAGAAGAAGGGCGATTCCCCTCCCTTCTTCATTCCTTTTTTTTTTTTTTTTTTTAATTTTTTCTTTTAAAATTTTTTTCAAAATATATATTTTATAATTTAATTTAACACTACTTATATATTATAAAATATTCTCATGTATATTAGAAAAATATTTATTTAAAAATAGTACAAATAACAACATAAAAAATTACACTTAAAAATATAAAAACATAAATTCTAATCTATGTTGCCTCCAAAGTCTCCTCCTGACGCACTTGGTGATATACCCAATACTTCGTACCATAATTGATTACGAATCATATAACGAGTGACTCATTTTTTAGCTTCATACGATGAATGTTCCCACCACCACATTGGGATGGGTGGTACAAGGTAATAAGGGTGTAAAAAAACTTGCACAAAGTGTCTGCCAACATGAGCAATAGCTATTTCTTGACGCTCTTGCTCTGGAACTGCAGGGGACCTTCATGGCAAGTGAGTAAAACAACTCTAAACATTCTCAGCAAATGTATGCAGTACAAGATTGTACCTCGAAGCGATGACAATTCCTAAACTCATTGAGTCCATCCAATGTACATCTGGTACCGGCGACTGGAAGAAATGCAGTAAGTGTAATAGATTGTCAGCCCATCCGTTTGATGGATAAAGTCGATCATATAAATCCTTATTTTGTTAAATCTCTTCAATAAGGTCGCATCGTACTTGACCCCAACCTTTTTCGCCATAACCGATTAGTGCAGCTATTGCTCTGAATCCACAATGACCATCAACTTGAACGTCAATAGTGTGAGAAATATAACGTTGATATGTCACAGGTAATTTCTGAATATAGGTATCACAGATCGGTGGAAGTTGAGTATGGTCATGAGTTGATCGCCTCCCACGACCCCCTCTCCCTACAGTCGGTACATTTGGTTGAGTGACTCTAGATCCTGAAGTGGAAGCATATCCAAAAGAAGGTGTGCGACGTTTGCTTTGCTCATCTCTGCCTGTAGGTCGACCTCTATGTTCAATGTTGTACGAAGGGACTCGAACTGTGCTTTGAGATGGATCTGCCATATCGAGAAACTTGTCTATCATATGCTCTCGCATACATGGATCCATCTCATGTAATAATTCAACAACGTTTGATATCCTGTTAGGCTGTGTTGCATCATAATTGAATTGATGTACATGCATTGATAACCTTCTCCAATGTGTGTCAACACTTTGTATCGAAATTGGAATGGAAAGATGAAGACAATATGCAATATCGTGCATACATGGCAATCCATATATTATTTTGAATGAGCAGTTGCACATGCCGACTAGTTGGTGACATGTTTCATCAACACATTTCAACTGATCATAAATAAACTCCATCGCCTCTAACGAAATCCGACACCTTATTTCATTAAAAATCTCTACACGTAAATATGTATGTCGTGGAATGTTCAAAGATTTCTCGAATGACTTTTGAATTTCCCCAAACTGATTTCTCAACATCTTGTGTATTTTTTCAAAGATAATTGTAGGGATGACATGGTATTTCCCAAATATAATTTCAGTCTCGAATGTGCAGACTTTGCCCTGTAATTTAAAAAATATTGTATTTTTCATTAGTGAAATTTACAATAATGATCAATAATTTAATAGTAAAAAAAATAAAATAATTGTACCTCTAACTTGAATTGCTTCCTAGGTGCATACATGTATCAATCCATGCTGAAATAAATCGGTCTCTGTAAGGGTGTAACCATGTCTCCCATGTTAGACATTATGACCCATAGCGTCACTGTTTTGTAAATGATATTGTATTATTGTACAAAATCAACTATGTGATAATGAAATTGCCTTTTGCCGTTTTGTAAAATTATTTACTTTAATATATTAATGGCAAAAGTCCATATGATTAGTTCCGTATTAAGATGATATGAGACAAGATCAATATAAAAGGTTTAATCATTAAATATCCCTAGTCGGAGTATTATCGAGATCGGACATCGATAATGCGGAATAGACTAGTATTGCACTTGTGCGAGTTGTGATGGCACAACGGCATAGTTCTCACATATTTAAGTATTGGATACTTATGCAAGTGCGATAGGAGGTTGTGTTTTACCGATGGTATGAAAAACAGCTTCGCTCTGGACAGACCCCGCGGAATCCCATTGGTAGTATGTCTGCGTGTCTATGGGAGGCCGCATCAGGGTAGGTGTATATGGTCTTAACCTGAGACTTGCATCGCTAGTACTTGCGACAATCGGTAAACTTTGGTTGTGGTGGTTCAGGGCTTTAACCGGTTCTGTGTACGCCTCTTCTGGGTTTATCGAGAATCGTAGTGTATTGGATGTGATGTCAAGATGGAAGTATCACTTCAGACATATGGAGATGATGATCACGCAGGATACAGAACTAGTACTCTATAAAAGGTTGCAACCGTCGGGACAATATGACCAGGTCAGGATTGTCCGATTTAAAGAGACTAGTTGTTTGATGTCCGATATATGTTTCGTACGGGGCAGACACATTTCCAGCCCTAGGCCTAACATGTGATCGTCCGATACTGGATCGATGTACGCGATACTACGGTATACTACGCTTGATAAAGATCTAATATTCCAGTAAGAATATTTCTGGAGAATTGGGTAGGCATGGCGCTTTGCTAGAAGCCAACCTTGTCTTGTAAATCGGTAAAAACGTAGTACGAGGTACATACGTGTTTGGATTATCCAACGACCGTATTTACTGCCAACATATCCGGAGATCTCTTGGGTCGCTTCCTGAAGATTCACCTATGATGTTTGATTCGAACTTTATTAATCTTGGATTAATTGCGGAGAAACTTTATCTTGGATAAAATGCCTTATTAGGAGAGAGAGAACGATTAATTTGGAATTAATCGATAAAATAATATATTCGATATATTATTAAACGAAATTAGATTTCGACGCGGAATTAAAATCGGATTTTAATTCGGGCAAACAAATTAATTTAGAATTAATTCGTTAGCGATCTGAATAGTAATTCCGCTAGGCGTAATTATTTAATTCTCGTCGCGACGGAAATTCGTTAATTCGGAATTAGCGAAATTGAGCCCGAAAGTGTTTGCGGACACATTCGTATTTTGAAACGAGTGGGACCCGCAAATCACATCGCGAAGTCTCATTACTTGACACGACTAGTTGATGGATGTATCTAGTCACCTTTATGGGATGATACATTGTCTCTATTCTCAATGTAAGTAGGTGATGCCATTTAATGGTTTTTTGGGAGGGAAAACTTTTACACGGTTTTTGAAGGGTTTTATTTACCAAAATATTTTGGTAATTGTACTTCACTCATCATTTCACGTTTTGGAAACAAGAAAAGAGAAAAGAAAAACCAAAAGTCTCTCCTCCCTCTTCTTCTCCTTGCTCACGCCGTGAGCTTCAAACAAGGGCAGAAAATTGTTTTCATCTTCTCCATTTTTGCTAGCACAATGAGGGATCAAAGGAGGTGATAGGGAAACAACCTTGGAGCTTGGAATACAAGAAGACTTGAAGCTTCTCTCACTCTTGCTCTTGGCCGAAACTTCCACCTTGAAGACTCAAGGATTCTCTTCATCATTTTCGTCACAAGCTTTGTAAGTATGATTCCGCCATGCTTCAAGCTTTGATTAGTTGTATAGCATGTCTTGATTGAATATATATGTATGTGATGAATGAATAGTGTATATCGGATGGATATTAGAAGGGAAAAGGTAATTTTAGAAATTATTGTAAATTTAGAATTTATAAATTGGACCTGCGTGTCCAGCCTTATCTCTTTTATCTCTTTGTATTCTCTTTTCACCTAATTCCCCTCAATGTATATGAGGTTTCTCTTATTGTATTATGTAATTGGGTAGAAGTAGAATATTGCTAGCGGGGAGAGGAAATGGAGTGATTTGTTCTAGGAACAAGTTGTTTTATATATCCATCCGTATATCACTATTAATTTACTTTATGCACTTTATGATGTTTTAGAAGCATGCTTAAGGGTGTATGATGATGAGACCTAACAAAGATAATAAATTGGTTGCCAATTACGCAAAAATCCCTCAATTGATATTAAGCGATTATCCTTCCATTGAATGATTCTTGTTCAAGATCCAAAATTGGCATTGGTTTGTTGGCCAAAGTCAAGACCTTTGTCAATTGAGGATGTACTTGAATCATGAGAGTTTTGTTCCACATCGGTGTCTTGTCCAAGTTGTGATTTGTTGGCCAAAGTCAAGATCACTTCTTGTCCAACGACATTGATTACGAAACTTTCATTGTCAATGGGTCCCGCTTAACCGGAATCATTAGGTTTGTTGTGCCAAAGCCAAGGCCTAGATGATTCGGAGGATATGGTTAGGAAAATGTATTAGATACATTGGCATAAGTAAATATACATATGTTTTGGACTTGGATGTCCACCTAACCGGATCTAGGAATTGGATTGGATCCAATTGATCTTTGAGATCTACCTAGTTAAATAGCATACAATTTGTTGGCCAAAGTCAAGATTGTGTGTTATTTAACGGGATCCTAGCCCACTAGGAAATAGGATTTCCCGAGTTCTCAACAGAGGGTTAGAGACTTGATAAAAATAGTGGGAGGCTAGTATTGAATTTGCAATTTCGTTCAGATACTTAGCCTTACGCGTCTTTCAATTTTATTTCGTCTATTTATTAAAATTAGTTGGACTAATACATTGTTTTTTTTTTTGACAGTTTGACTGTACCCATTTTATCGTTAACTAGATAGTTGGACTATCGTAGTTGAGATGGCAAGCAAGGGAAATGTCCGAGACATCATCATGGGTGACAATGTCTTTAAGGGCACAAACTTCGCTGATTGGGAAATGAACCTAAGGATAGTCCTTGGGGCTGAGAGGATGCTGTACACTATACAGATACCTCTCCCGCCTAAGCCCACTGACCCACTTGAGCTGGAGTTATGGAAAACTCACAGCGATGATTGTGACACAGCTCAGGCTATTATGTTAGCTTCGATGACTCAGCACTTTCGTCGCCAGAATAGGGACTTGGATCCTTATAACATGATGGCTAGACTGCGAGATCTCCACCGCTCCAACAAGCGGATGGAAGGTACGAGTTGGTGAAGAAACTCTTCCGCGCCCGAATGACTGAAGGCGCATCAGTTGAGGCCCACGGGGCTCAAATGATCGCCGATATTGATGAGTTGGCCAATATGGGAATAGTCTTGGAGGCTGAGCTGACCGTAGATTTGATCTTACAGTCACTTCCTGATTCTTGGAAACAAATCATAATCAACTACAAGTTGATGGACACGGATGACTCTCTTGGAGAGCTGTTATCCATCTTGAAGGAGTCTGAAAAAGAACTCCAAAAGGGGGCAAGCGCGAGGCGCACTATGCATCGACCTCTCAGAGGCCAAGGGCTGGGCCCAAAGCTACTGGAGGGGTGAGGAAGAAGAAACATAAGAAAAAGGGTAAAGGCAAGTTGACAAAAGCTTCTGGGAAGCCAAGGACAAGTCTCAAGATGTCTGCCTCAACTGCGGCAAGAAGGGTCACTGGAAACGTGACTGCCGAATGGGCAAGGGACACAGGGAGGATATCAAGGCAGGCAAGGCACTAGCCTCTGGTATGTTTGTTATTGAGATAAATATGACTACTTCTAGTTTTAAAAATTGGATTTTTGATTCTGGTTGTGCTGCTCATATATGTACTGATTTGCAGGATCTGCAGAATAGCAGGATGCTGGCTTCAGGGGAGATTGATCTACGAGTCGGAAACGGAACTCCAGTTGCTGTTTTGGCTGTAGGGACTTTTGTTTTGGAATTGCCCTCGGGGCATGTGCTTAAACTTTTGAACTGTTATTATATACCTAGTTTGACTAGGAATATCATATCTGTATCTTTGTTAACCCAGCATGGGTACACTTTTGTATTTAGAAACACTGGGTGTTATTTATATAAAAATGATGCAGAAATTTGCACTGCTGTTGCAAATAATGGCCTTTATATTTTGAATATAAATGAATCTCCTAAACAAAAATAACAAACAAAAGGCTCAAAAGGAGTAATCTAAAAGATGAAGCTTACATGTGGCATTGTCGTCTAGGACACATTAACAAGACTCGCATATCCACACTTTCGAAGAGTGGGTACTTGGACGGATTTGATCTTAATTCATATGATGTCTGCGAATCTTGTCTTTTAGGCAAAATGCCTAAATCACCTTTTAGTGGTAAAGGTGAACGTGCCACAGAACTGTTAGCCCTCGTTCATAGCGACGTATGTGGGCCCATGTCTAGCCAGGCTAGAGGTGGATATCATTACTTCTTCGTAACCTTTACGGATGATGCATCTCGTTATGGTTATGTGTATCTAATGAGACACAAGTCGGAAACTTTTGAGAAATTCAAAGAGTTTCGACACGAAGTAGAAAAACAAACAGGCAAGAGTATTAAGACATTGCGGTCGGACCGTGGTGGCGAATACTTAAGTTATGAGTTTCAAGATTACTTGAAAGAAAATGGTATTCTTTCACAGTGGACTCCTCCTGGAACACCGCAATTAAACGGTGTGTCTGAACGGAGAAACCGTACCTTGTTAGACATGGTAAGGTCGATGATGAGTCGCACTGAGCTACCTATATCCTTCTGGGGATACGCATTAAACAGTGCAGTACTTATTTTGAATAAGGTTCCGTCAAAGTCTGTTGAACAGACTCCATATGAGATATGGACAGGGAGGAAACCAGGTTTCTCTTTCCTGAAGATTTGGGGATGCTGGGCATATGTTAAACGTTTGGAAGGTACCAAACTAGAACCCAAATCAGATAAATGCCTTTTCGTGGGATATCCTAAGGAAACCAAAGGATATTACTTCTATCACCCACAAGAGAACAAAGTATTTGTTGCTCTACATGCATTTTTCCTTGAGAAGGAATTCCTAGATGCAGTGGTAAGTGGGAGGAAAGTGGAGCTCGATGAAAATCGTAGTGATACTGTTCCTGGCAATGAATCAACGACGGAACATAAACAGACCATCCAGGATGAGTCTGTACCACAATCTTCATATACACAAGGACCGCGTAGGTCGGAGAGAGTCAGGACAGTACCTGAGAGGTATGGGTTCCTGATCTCGCCTCATGTAGATATTAATCTTATTGAGGATAATGAACCGACTACGTATGAGGAAGCAATACAGAATATTGATTCCGCTTTATGGCAAGATGCCATGAAGTCCGAGATGGATTCCATGTACGCCAACCAAGTTTGGACACTGGTTGATGCACCAGAAGGCGTAAAGCCTATTGGATGCAGATGGATCTTCAAGAAGAAGACCGACATGGATGGCAACGTGCAAACGTACAAAGCTAGGCTTGTAGCAAAGGGGTATCGTCAACAATATGGTATTGATTATGACGAAACTTTCTCACCCGTTGCCATGATTAAATCCATTCGGATAATGCTTGCAATAGCTGCATATTTCGATTACGAGATATGGCAGATGGACGTTAAAACCGCTTTCCTTAACGGAAACCTTTTGGAGGATGTTTATATGCAACAACCTGACGGTTTTATCGTACCTAGACTTGCAAACAAGGTTTGTAAGTTAAATCGATCCATTTATGGATTGAAGCAAGCATCACGGTCATGGAATCAGCGTTTTGATGAGATCATAAAAGAATATGATTTCGTACAAAACGATGATGACCCTTGTGTATACAAGAAGGTTAGTGGGAGAGCACTGACTTTTATTGTCCTTTATGTCGACGACGTATTGCTTATAGGCAATGACATTCCCATGCTAACGTCGGTGAAAGCTTGGCTTTCATTAAAATTCTCCATGAAAGATCTGGGAGAAGCAGCCTTTATTCTGGGAATAAAGATCTACCGGGATAGATCTAGAAAGCTGCTTGGACTCTCCCAGAGTACATATATTGACAAAGTGTTGAAGCGATTCAACATGGATCAATCCAAGAAGGGATTGATGCCAATGTCGCGTGGTATCCTTCTGTCTAAAGACATGTGTCCTAAGACTAAAGAAGAGAGAGATAACATGAGTCGGATACCGTTCGCCTCGGCAGTCGGATCGATCATGTATGCCATGATATGTACGCGACCTGATGTGTCATATGCTTTGAGCATGTGCAGTCGCTATCAGGCCGATCCAGGTGAAGGTCACTGGATGGCAGTTAAGAATATCCTTAAGTATCTTAGACGAACTAAGGATGCTTTCTTAATTTATGGAGGTGGAGAACTTGAGGTGTCTGGGTACACCGATGCAAGTTTCCAAACCGACAAGGACGACTTCAAGTCGCAATCGGGGTACATTTTTTGTTTGAATAACGGAGCAGTGAGCTGGAAATCTTCCAAGCAAGATACTGTTGCCGATTCAACAACAGAAGCGGAGTATATTGCTGCGTCAGAAGCAGCAAAGGAGGCAGTTTGGATCCGAAAATTCCTAATCGGATTAGGAGTAGTTCCGTTAGCAGCTGAGCCCGTGCCATTGTATTGTGACAATAACGGGGCTATAGCACAAGCTAAGGAACCAAGGTCTCATCAACGATCCAAGCATGTTCTTCGTTCGGCGTTACCATCTGATTCGGGAGATTATACATCGTGGCGATGTAAAAGTCGAGAAGGTCGCATCGGATGACAACATTGCAGATCCGCTGACGAAGGCTGTTCTTCAGCATGTGTTTGAACGACATATACATAGTTCAGGTATTAGATGCTTGAGTGACTGGCTATAGGCCAAGTGGGAGATTGTTAGACATTATGACCCATAGCGTCACTGTTTTGTAAATGATATTGTATTATTGTACAAAATCAACTATGTGATAATGAAATTGCCTTTTGCCGTTTTGTAAAATTATTTACTTTGATATATTAATGGCAAAAGTCCATATGATTAGTTCCGTATTGAGATGATATGAGACAGTATCAATATAAAAGGTTTAATCATTAAATATCCCTAGTCGGAGTATTATCGAGATCGGACATCGATAATGCGGAATAGACTAGTATTGCACTTGTGCGAGTTGTGATGGCACAACGGCATAGTTCTCATATATTTAAGTATTGGATACTTATGCAAGTGCGATAGGAGGTTGTGTTTTACCGATGGTACGGAAAACAGCTTCGCTCTGGACAGACCCCGCGGAATCCCATTGGTAGTATGTCTGCGTGTCTATGGGAGGCCGCATCAGGGTAGGTGTATATGGTCTTAACCTGAGACTTGCATCGCTAGTACTTGCGACAATCGGTAAACTTTGGTTTTGGTGGTTCGGGGCTTTAACCGGTTCTGTGTACGCCTCTTCTGGGTTTATCGAGAATCGTAGTGTACTGGATGTGATGTCAAGATGGAAGTATCACTTCAGACATATGGAGATGATGATCACGCAGGATACAGAACTAGTACTCTATAAAAGGTTGCAACCGTCGGGACAATATGACCAGGTCAGGATTGTCCGATTTAAAGAGACTAGTTGTTTGATGTCCGATATATGTTTCGTACGGGGCAGACACATTTCCAGCCCCAGGCCTAACATGTGATCGTCCGATACTGGATCGATGTACGCGATACTACGGTATACTACGCTTGATAAAGATCTAATATTCCAGTAAGAATATTTCTGGAGAATTGGGTAGGCATGGCGCTTTGCTAGAAGCCAACCTTGTCTTGTAAATCGGTAAAAACGTAGTACGAGGTACGTACGTGTTTGGATTATCCAACGACCGTATTTACTGCCAACATATCCGGAGATCTCTTGGGTCGCTTCCTGAAGATTCACCTATGATGTTTGATTCGAACTTTATTAATCTTGGATTAATTACGGAGAAACTTTATCTTGGATAAAATGCCTTATTAGGAGAGAGAGACGATTAATTTGGAATTAATCGATAAAATAATATATTCGATATATTATTAAACGAAATTAGATTTCGACGCGGAATTAAAATCGGATTTTAATTCGGGCAAACGAATTAATTTAGAATTAATTCGTTAGCGATCTGAATAGTAATTCCGCTAGGCGTAATTATTTAATTCTCGTCGCGACGGAAATTCGTTAATTCGGAATTAGCGAAACCGAGCCCGAAAGTGTTTGCGGACACATTCGTATTTTGAAACGAGTGGGACCCGCAAATCACATCGCGAAGTCTCATTACTTGACACGACTAGTTGATGGATGTATCTAGTCACCTTTATGGGATGATACATTGTCTCTATTCTCAATGTAAGTAGGTGAGGCCATTTAATGGTTTTTTTGGAGGGAAAACCTTTTCACGGTTTTTGAAGGGTTTTATTTACCAAAATATTTTGGTAATTGTACTTCACTCATCATTTCATGTTTTGGAAACAAGAAAAGAGAAAAGAAAAACCAAAGGCTCTCCTCCTCTCTTCTTCTCCTTGCTCACGCCGTGAGCTTCAAACAGGGCAGAAAATTGTTTTCATCTTCTCCATTTTTGCTAGCACAATGAGGGATCAAAGGAGGTGATAGGGAAACAACCTTGGAGCTTGGAATACAAGAAGACTTGAAACTTCTCTCACTCTTGCTCTTGGCCGAAACTTCCACCTTGAAGACTCAAGGATTCTCTTCATCATTTTCGTCACAAGCTTTGTAAGTAAGATTCCGCCATGCTTCAAGCTTTGCATGTATAAAATGTGTATTTCTTTGGCTTATACTTTCTTTGGGACTAATTATAGAAACCTACAATCCCAAAGGTAATTTAGAGCACCATTGGATTGTCTAAACTCCTGGCGCTCACCTCCATTCTTCGTAAGACCATCTGTGTTGATTGAATGATAAGTTGATGCCATGATGAATAAAAGTGTTTCCATTGTATACCAAGCATAGACTAACATTTCTTCATTACACACTGATTTTATGTGCCAAATACAAAGAATGTGACGAGCCATGGAAAACATGTTTCAATGGCTTTAATAAAGCCCCAAATCCCGATCTGAAACAAAAACTGATGGCAATGATGCTCATTTTTCAACCATCCATTTCTTCAAGATTGATAATGCCCATGTTAGTTGCCCAGCCGTCTCATTATTAAGATATGCGAACATAAACGAGTAAGTTCGCATTGTGGATGTGATACCAACAACCTCCAATAGTGGTATCCGATACTCGTTGGTCTTGTATGTTGCATCAATGATTAACACAAAAGGAAAGTTACAGACAGCTCTAAGCTTTTTGGATGAATCCAAATAATATCTGTAATTTCATTGGTGTATGGATTTGTAAGGTAATCATGAAGGTAATTTTTCTTAATCAATTGATCCAAAAGATATAGAATAGTAGTTAGACCACCCCGTTTCGCTTCTTTGTTTCTGGAAATAGCATTGTAAATGCTGCTGATGTCCGTACTATTTGACGGGTCTTTTTCTTTTAAAACACTAAGAAAAGCTTGGGTTTTAGTAAGTTTTCTTAACTTTCTATTAGAAAGGAAAATATTCCTTATGTTCTAGGCTACATCTTGTGATGTTCTTATGTTATTCTTTTCTTTTTTCTTTGTGTTTTTGTTGGATGGAAGTTTGATGAAAGTGTTGAGCATGTATGATGATGGAAGTTTGTAACTAGTGTAGTTATAAGTATTCTTTTGTAAGTTTGAGAAACTTTGTTGCTAATCTAGAGTTGTTGACCCACTCTTAAATGACCTAGATTTGATCTATAGTTATTTCATTGTGTTGAGACTTGAATTGGATGGAAGAAACATGATTGAAGTAATTGATTTAACCAATTTGGTCTAATTTGTCCAATTTGAAGAAATTGAAAAATTAGGGTTTAAGACCTCTTCCAAATTTGGGGCTTTTCATTTATGTTGTGTATTTGGATGTGTATCTGATACATATGAAATCTTATGTTGATTGGATTTCATCTTGATGTGTTTTGAACATGGAAAGTGCAAAATGCACAATTTGGTCCCTAATGGTGCTCTCGGCTTTGGGGTTTATTTTGTGATTTTTGTTGCAATTTGTGTTTTGACATTTGGAATATGTTTAATTCATATTAGTAATGATTTAGAATCATTCAAAATTATTTCGGACAATTTCGGACTAAAATGAACAAAATACAAAGTGTAAGGGCAATTCGTTAAATTCACATAAATTTGATTTATTGAATTTGATTTAATAATTTAATTATTGGGTAATTAAATAAATATGTTTATTTAATTAATCCGAGAAAAATTTTTGAAATCGAAAAATTTGATTTTCCACCGATTCTGCTGCGTTACCGGATTTAGCCCCTAAAAACGCCTACAAAATGGTATCAGAGCGAGTCTGATTCTAGGCCCCCTAAAATGATTAGCTTGTTTGATTCAATGTTTAATCATGTTTTCTTAATTTATACATGCATGTTATAATCTAATTTGATTAGATTTAGGGTGTATGACATTTAACGGAAAATCCCTAATTAATAAGGTTTAATGTAATTATGTAATTGATGCATGTTGTAATTGATGCATGTTTTCTTGTCAATACGGTTTATAAATATTTCTCCGTGACTACATCCGAGACCGTGCCTCTGCTGTGAGGGTGTAGCCGATAGAGATTTATTTATATCGGATGTATATCAGATACTAGATAAATTCAAGCGAAAGCGGTATCCTGAACGTGCCCTAGCTGTCAGGGTTACGCAAGTAACTTGAGTTTATCATTGACGAGTTTAACCTTGGTACGTCTCCTTGTGGGCCTGCCTTAGCAGCGACAACGAGAAACGACCAGGACCGGAAACCCAAAAGTCACTAGTGAGTGATTGCCAAATGAGTTGTCTACCTGATGAATATACGTAGGCGAGACCGTGCCTTTGCTGTGAGCTGAAATATATTCACGGGATCCACTTTTCACTATTTTTATTTAATTTAATTATTAAATCTTTGTATTCTGTTTGGGGATTACAGTATTGCATGATTTAGTGGGAGGGGCATTTTTAGATTAAAAATCCATGATCTAGTTTATGCCTTTGATATTATATGAAACTATTTATTTTCTGCTAACCGTTTTTCGTGATCTATATGATAGATTTGCGATGGCGGCACCATCCACAAATCAGTTTGCGCGTATGCTTGATGCGAACAAACTAAAAGGCGCTGAGAACTTCACTGACTGGGAATTGGATTTGAGGATTGTCCTCGATTCTGAGAAATTGGGATATGTTATTGAGGGTCCGTGGCCCCTTGCTGTTGGTGTGGATGCTACGGAGGAGGAACACCAAGTTTTTGAAACTTGGAAGAATGATGATTTAAGAGTTAAATCATATATCCTTAGTTCACTGTCTCCGGGACTCAAGAAACAATACTATGGCATGTTAGATGCGTATAGTATGATGACGCGATTGAGACAATCGTTTGAGAAACCACGAACAAGTAATTGTTCATAAGGTCGCAATGGAATCGTTCCATGCGCGATTGTATGAGGGGCAAGCTGTTAGCTCACATGTTCTTCAGATGATCGATTTGATCGATCAACTGAGGGCAACATAATCTCATTCTGAATGACATTCTCTGGTAGGAGTGTCATTATTGGTTCACTCCCAGTTTCATATCGCCAGTTCGTGATGTATTTCAACATGAACGAGACTATCTGTACCTACCATGAGTTACATAGGATGTGCTCACGCCGGGGAGGGACCTTAAGAAGTGGAGTACCGACTCGCCCTCCAAGACCTACTTCTCTTTCCGCTTCTTCCCAGGCCTGGCCAAAGGGAAAGAAGAAGAAAGGGGAAGAAGAGACGAGGGTTTCAGTCCTCACCACAGGCAAAGATAGATAAGCCAAAAGGGCTTCTGAAGACAAGTGCCATCACTGCCAGCAAAGTCGGGCACTGGAAAAGGACATGTCCTGACTACATAGCCCAGCTGGGAGGGAGGAGAGCATCTACATCAGGTACATTTATTTTTCCAGTTATTGAATATCTTTGGCTTGTGTGAAGCCGTTACATCCAACTGGATTTTAGATTCTGCTTGTCCTATTCACATTTGCAATTCGTTGCAGGTGTTGAAGGAAAGTAGAAAACTGAAGCCTGGAGAGATGCAGTTGCGATTCGGGAGTGGAGACTCTCTGGATGCAGTTGCAGTGGGAGTATGCGAGATCTCATTACCGAATGGGACACTTTTGTTAAATGACTACCATTTTGTGCCTGGATGTGTAGCTAATATTATATCACTTTTTGTATTAGATACAGAGGGCTTTTGTATTAATATTAAGAATTGTTCTTTATATTTATATGATAAAAGTAATATTCAGATCCTTTGTTGTCCAAACCAGCATGGTCATTATACAATGCAAACTTCAAAAGATATTTTAATACTGGAGTTAATAAACGTAGTTTACCTATAATTAATAATACTGAACTTTGGCATATGCGGCTGGGTCACATAGGGTTAAACGCCTTACCCAATTGGTTATGAATGGTTTGATACCAGATCTTTACCATTGAATCCTATCCAACTTGTGAATCCTGTATTCAGGGTAAGATGACCAAAATCCATTTTCTGGTGTTGGACACCGCGCCACTAACTTACTGGAACTCGTACATTCTGATGTATGTGGTCCACTAAGTCAAACTGCTCACAGTGGTTATTCGTGTTGGACAATTATGACCCATAACGTCACTATTTGTACAGATCATGGTGTTGTTGTACAAATTAACTATGTGACAAAGGAGATTGCTCTCTTATCATTTGTGATTAGATCACCTTGATGTATAAATGACAGGAGGTCCTTATGATTTGTTCCTGGATTGAGAATGATATAAGACAGTATCAGTCCACGAAGGATAAATCATTAAATATCCCTAGTTAGAGTATTATCGAGATTGGACATCGATAATGCGTAAAAGACTAGTATTACACTTGTGCGCGTTGTGAGAGCACAACGTCATAGTTCTCATATATTTGGGTATAAAATACTCATGCAAGTGTAATAAGAGGTTGTGTTTTACCGATGGTACGGGAAACACCTTCACTTTGGATAGACCCCCTCGGAATTCCATTGGTAGTATGACTATGTGTGTATGGAAGTCCGAAATCAGGGTAGATGTATTTGGTCTTAACCTGAGACTTGCACCGCTAATACTTGCGACAATCAATATACTTTGGTTGTGGTCGTCCAGGGCTTTAACAGGTTCTGTGTACGCCTCTGCTAGGTATATTGAGAATCGTAGTGTATTGGGTGTGATGTCAAGACGGAAGTATCACTCCAGTCATAGTGGAGATGATGGTCACGTAGGATACGGGACTGGTTCTCTTAAATGCTGCAGTTATCGGGATATTATGACAAGGTCATGTATATTCGATTATAGAGACTAGTTACCAGACATCTGATATGTGCTTCGTACGGGGCAGACACAATTCCAGCCCCAGGCCTAGCACGTGATCATCCGATTTTGGATCGACATACACAATACTACGTATACTACGCCTGATATAGATCCTTATATTCCTGTAAGGATATTTCTGGAGAATTGGGTAGGCATGACGCTTTGTTAGAAGCCAACATTGTCTTGTAAATCGGTATAAACGTAATACTAGGTACTTACGTGTTCGGATAGTCCGACGACCGTATTTACTGCCAACATATTCGGGGATCTCATGGGTCGCTTCCCGAAGATTCACCGATGACGTATGACTCGCACTTTTAATTAATCTGGGATTAATTAGATGAGAGAGAAAATTAATCTAGGATTAATTGAGGAGATATTTTATCTGGGATAAAATATCAATTAAAGAGAGAATAACGATTAATTTGGAATTAATCGATTAATTAATATTCGATATATTAAACGAAATTGGATTTCGACGCGGAATTAAAATTAGATTTTAATTCGGGCGAACGAGTTAATTTAGAATTATTTCGTTAGCGATGTGAATAGTGATTTCGCTAGGCATAATCATTTAATTACGTCGCGATGGAAAATTCATTAATTTGGAATTAGCGAACCCGAGCCCGGGATTGTTTGCGAGCGCATTCGCATTTCGAATTCGAGTGCGGCACGCAAGTCAAATCAAGCGTCAAATCACTAGTCGCATTAGTCACTTTGAGTGATGTGACAACTTGTCACTTGATTTGATGGATTGATGGTGGTAGTTGGAAGGCATTAATTTTCTTTTGCCTTTGACTTTTTGAAATGAAAAATGGTATATGGTTTATTGATTTTGGAAATTACAAAAACCTAATACACATTTTATTCATTCTCTCTCTCTTCTCACGATTTTGGGAGCCAAAATCTTCATCTCTCTCATTCGGCCAACATGCCATTTCTTCACTGGTTTCTGCCAAGAAAACCGAGAAGATGGGAAGCAAAGTATGGGAAATTTGTGGCAAATTTCTGGAGAGCTAGCACTCCGAGAGACATGCGAAGGTGATAGGGAAGTCCACCCATGAGTTTGGAATCATTTGACGAAGCTTGGAGATCGACGAAGATGACCTTCAAAGTCGATAATGGGGACTGCAGTAGCAGCTCACTGCCGAGTACCATGAGGGCAGAAAGTTTTTTTGTTCGTTACCGCGTCACTCAACCGCTCGATGTGAGTATTCCGCAACTCCCTCGTTGTATTCGCACTTATTTTCAATGCTTGAAATGATCTTGGGAAGCTTAGAATATTCCAACAATGGTATCAGAGCAAGGTTGAGCATGAAAATGATTTAGGGCTTAAAATTTGGGTAAAATGTGTTTGAGCATGATTTAATTAAATTGGATGTTTAAGTATGCTTATTACATGTTTAATTGAGGATTGATTGGATCAATTTGATTAAATTTTGTTTGGAACAAATTTCCTCAAATTTTATGGCTTGGCCGAATACATGAGTGCCCTAAATGTCTTGGATTTTTGATTTTTTGATCATTGGATGTGTTGGAAATCAATGGGGAATATTGATTTAATATTGAATTAATTTAATGGATTGAATTGAATTTGATTTGGACCATAAAAATCCCTCCTTGGCTGAGACATATAAAACATGTATTGGGTTTGATTTTTGTTGTTAAATTTTGTTGGACATGATTTAATGATAATGAGCATGATTAATTAGGCTAATTTGATGTTTTGGAAATATTGGTTTGGGTAATTAATAATGCTATACACTTTGGTAATTAAATTGGGAATTTGGAATTTGTAATTTAATTATATTGGGCCTATTTTGTAAAATTGGGCTTGAAAGTTGTTATTGGGCTTATTGGGCTTGGTTGTACCAAGTTAGGTTTAGGAAAAATTGGTTGGATCCAATTAGGCCCAAAACCGCATCCATAAAGCCCAAATGCGACTAATGGAACTTTAAAGTTTAATTGGGCCTAATGGGCCTAAATTGGTTTCTAGGCTTATGGGGTTACTCCTTGATTGGACTTTGGTTATTGGTTTGACCCGAGTTGACCAAAAGTCCACGCCTTAAAGAAATTAATTAAAAGCCCATTAGACTTTAATTAAATTAATATTGGATATTAATCGGGCTTTGAGACCCATAACGATTAAATTTGGAATTTAAGTCGTAAAGGTTTATTAATAAAGTGTAGTATTTAATTTGGAATTAAATAGCGAATTAGAATTAAATACAAATTGAATTAGATTTAATTATGTAGTTTAATTTAATTCGAGAATTCGTATTTTGAGTACTTATTCGCAAAACGAGTTTGACTCGCGCAAAATCAAATTGTTGTTTGAACATTGGATGGTCATTAATTATCAGATTAATTAATTTGATTAGATTGATTGATAACATGCTTGTGATGAATACATGGTTGCGATGCATGAATAATGTATATCAGATGGATATTAGATGGGTGGGGGCAATTTTAGAAATTGTTGTAATACTTTGATTTATTAATTGGGACTTGCGTGTCTAGCCTTATCACCCTCCTATTCTTGTATTCTCTTCTCACCTATTCCCCTTAATGTAAATGAGGTTTCTTTAGAAGTGTAGTGTAACGGGTAGAAGTGATACTTGTGCAGCGGAGACGGGAGAGAGGAAATAGAGAGATTTGATCTAGGATCAATGTGTAAAGTATCCATCCGCATATCATTATTATTTATTTATACGCGATTTTTATATATTTTTATGCATGTTTAAGGGTGTATGATGATGAGACCTTAATAAAGATAATAAATTGGTTGCCATTTGTACGCGAAAAACCCTCACAAACATATTAAGCGTTTTTTCCTTCCATTGAGTGATTCTTACTCAAGATCTAAGACTGGCATTGGTTTTTGGCCAAAGTCAAGACCTTTGTCCATCGAGGATGTGTTTGAATCACGAAGGCTTTGTTCCATATTGGTGTCTTGTCCAAGTTGTGGTTTGTTGGCCAATTCAAGACCACTTCTTGTCCATCGACATTGATTACGAAGCTTTCCATGGTCAATGGGTCACACTTAACTGGGATCACTAAGTTTGTTGTGCCAAAGCCAAGGCTTAGTTGATTCAGAGGAAAAATGTTAGGCAATACATTGGATGTATTGGCATATATAAGATATATGTTTCGGACTTTGACGTCCCCCTACTGGATCTAGGAATTGGATTGGATCCAATTGATCTTAGAGATCTACCTAGTTAATTATCATACAATTTGCTGGCCAAAGTCAAGATTGTGTGATATTTAACGGGATCCTATCCCACTAGGAAACACGGTTTCCCGAGTACTCGACAGGGTTAGAGGCTCGCCGCAAAAATAGTGGAGTGGGAGGCAGAATTGAATTTGCAATATTCGTTTAATTACTTTCTATACGCGCTCGAACAATATCATTCGTCAAATATATAAATGTTAGTTGGACTAATATTTAAACGTTGTTTTAATTAACAGTTGGACTGTATTTAAATAATTCATTTATAGTTAGTTATATAATTGGATTATAGTAATCAATATATTTGATTTAATTAATTATAGTTGATTAAATAGTTAGACTATAGTAATCATTATAATAAATAGTACCGATATCATTGATTAAATAGTTGGACTATTAGAATCAAGATAAAAATGAAAGATTGACATTTAAAACATAATCATAGGGAAAATGTATTTTAATGGTTTAATTTTCAAATTGGGAATAATTTCAGGATGGTCCTGGAAACTAATAAGTTACTTTATTTGATAAAATAACATATTAGGCCTAAGCCCAGAGTTAAGCAAATAGTAGAGCATAATCTTTGGAAGATTTATGTGATGATAACTTTAGTGCTTAATCCATTAAGCTTGTCGCAGTAGACTCCTTAATTTCTTAATCAGAACTAAGGATTAGATCCTTAAAGTATGATAATGAAATTGAAGGATCTTCTTAGATCTATATTTATATTTTAGAAGTACAATTGCAATAATAACTCTTGGAGAGTTAATGACTATTCTCAAGGAGACAAAGTCAAAATTTGCAATAAGGCAAGTAGCGTTAGTCGCACCTTACTTCGATATTCTAGAAACCCGAGGCTTGGCCAAAGGCTACTGGAATGTTGAAAAGGGCAAAGGAAAAATCATTATAGTCTTCTGGGAAGATAAATGACATATCCCAAAATATTTGTCTAAATTGTGGCAAACGGAATCGTGGAAGCGTGACTGCCGTTTGGACAAAGCAGACATGAAGGAATTGAAGACGAGCAAGGCTCTGACTTCAAACATGTTTGTCATAAATATGTTCATTACTAGTATTAAAATTGGATTTTAAATACTTAGTGTGATACATAAAATATATGTATTGATGTTCAGAATCTGTTATGAATAGGATACTGACTTCAATAGAGTTTAATCTGAGAATTGGAAACGGGACGAAAGCCGCTGTTTTAACCGTAGATACCTAAGTTTAGGAACTACCTTCGGGTGTGTACCTAAATTAGGAAACTGTTATAATGTAACTAGTTTGACTAGAAACATTATCTCTATATCAGTGTTTAACCCACTGTGGGTTTACCTTTATATTCTAGAACACTAAAGTGTTTCATTATATAAAGATGATATTGAGATAAATACATTATATGTGAATAACAGAATTTATATTTTGAATATAAAAATATCTCAAACGTAGAACATGGCAAACAAATAGCTAAAACTGATTTGATCAGAAGAAACTAATTTATGGCATTGTTATCTGGGACACAATTAAACAAGACTCGTATATCCATACTTTTGAAGAGTGGGTACTAGGACTAATTTGATTCCATTCAAATAAAGTCTACGAATCTAGTTTATCGGGCAAAGTGCCTAAAATACTATTTACTTGGTAAAAGTGCAAATGCCACCGATCTGTAAGCCCTAGTTCATAGTGAAGCAAGTGGGCCCATGTCTAGCTAGGCTAGAGGTGGATATGAATATTTCGTGACCTTTACGGATGTGGCATCCTGTTATGGTTGTGTGTTTCTTTTGAAGAACACAAATCGGAAACTTTTACAGTTTCGACACAAAATAGACAAACAGATCGGCTAAAGTATTAAATCATCACGGTTAGACCATGATGAAAATACTTAAGCAATAAGTTTCTAATATACTTGAAAGAGTATAGTATTCTTTCAAAGAGGACTCCTCCCGGAACACGTCAATTTGACGGTGTGTTCGAACCGAGAAACCGAATTTTGTTAGATATGATAAGGTTAATCATGAGTCGGTCTGAGCTACCATTTCCTTCAACGGATAAGCATGAACAGTGCAAAACTTATTTAGAATAAGGTTCCATTAAAATCTGTTTGATAGATTTCACATTAGATATAAGGAAAGAAACTGGGTTTCTCAATCCTGAATATTTGGGATGCTAGGCATACGTTTGGATGATACCAAACTAAAACCCAAATGGATAAGTGCCAATTGTAGGTTATCCTAGGGAAACCATAAGTATAGTACTTATACATCTCACAAGAGAACAATTTAATTGTTGCTCACCATGCGGTTTTCCTAAGAGGAATACCGATATGCAGTGGTAAGTGGGAGGATAGTAAAACTCGATGAAAATCAGAGTAATACTATTCCAGGCACCGAATCCTTAATGGAACACATATAGTTCATCAAGGATGAAACTATACCAATAATCTTCGAATACACAAGAACCACGTATGTCGGAGAGAGTCAGAAAACAACCTGGGGTATGGGTTTCTGATCTCACCTCATAAAGATGTCAATCTTATTGAGGTATACCAACTGACTACGTATGAGGAATTGATACAAGGTATCGACTCCCTATTATGACAAAGTGTCATGAATCCGAAATGGATTCCTTGTATATCAACAAGTTTGGACACTAGTTGCTGTACCACAAGGCATTGTGCCTATTGGTACTATAAGTCTTCAAGGAAGACATACATGGATGGCAACATACCAACGTATAAAGCTAGGCTTTTAGCGGAAAGGTATCGTTATCAACATTGTGTTGATTACGATTCAACATTTTACCTGTTGCCACAGTAAATCCATTTGGATAATGCCTGCTAATGCTGCATGTTTCATTTATGAAATATGTCAGCTGAACGGGAAAATCTCTTTCCTTAAAAGGAAAGGTTTACAACATCCTGTCGGTTTTGTCGTACTAAAACTAACAAACAAGGTTTGCAGGTTATTCGATCCATATTTGGATTGAAGGAAGCATAGGTTCTTGGAATTATCGTTTTGATGTAATCATAATGGAGTATGATTTAATTCAAAATGAAATGATTCTTGTGTATATAAGAGGGTTAGTGGGAGCGCACTGACAATGGTTGTCCTATAAAATAATGATAATATGTCATTTCTTGGAAATGATATTCCCACAAAAGCAATCGGTGAAAGCTTGGCTTTCCTGAAAAACTCTCCGAGAAATCGTACATTGAAAAATGTACGCGACCTGGTGTCTCATATGCTTTGAGCATATGGATTCACAAACAGGCCAATCCGAGTGATAGTCACTGGATTGATATTAAGAACATACTTAGTATCTTAGAGAACTATTGATGCTGTCTTATACTATGGAGAAGGATAACTTGAAGTGACTGGGATCACTGCTATAAGTTACTAAACTGATAAAATGACTATAAGTCGCAAACGGTACTATAAAGTTTGAATAACGGAACAATGAGCTGGAAATCTTCCAAGAAAGATACTGTTACCGAATAAACAACAAATGCGGGTTATTGCTGCAGCTGAGGCAGCAATAGAAGCCATTTGGATCGATAATAAATCTAATTAGATTAGATATAGTTCTATTAGCAGCTGAGCTAGGCTTCAGCGCAGGCTAAAGAATCAATGGTCTAATCAACGATCCAGATATATACTTCGATATTCATCTGATTCGTTCGGATCATACATCGTGGTGATGTGATGATCGAATAAATCGCATCAGACGATAATCATGCAAATCCGCTGACGAAAGCCTTTTCTCAGCAGTTTGAGCGAACTGTACATAGTTCGGGTGTAAGACACTCGAATGACTGGCTATAGGCCAAGTGGGAGATTGTTGGACAATTTTGTACAGATCATGGTGTTGTTGTACAAATTAACTATGTGACAAAGGAGATTGCTCTCTTATCATTTGTGATTAGATCACCTAGATGTATAAATGATAGGAGGTCCTTATGATTTGTTCCTGGATTGAGAATGATATGAGACAGTATCAGTCCACGAAGGATAAATCATTAAATATCCCTAGTTAGAGTATTATCGAGATTGGACATCGATAATTCATAAAAGACTAGTATTACACTTGTGCGCGTTGTGAGGGCACAGCGACATAGTTCTCATATATTTGGGTATATGATACTCATGCAAGTGTAATAGGAGGTTGTGTTTTACCGATGGTACAGGAAACAGCTTCGCTCTGGATAGACCCTCTCGTAATTCCATTGGTAGTATGACTGTGTGTCTATAGAAGTCCGAAATCAGGGTAGGTGTATTTGGTCTTAACCTGAGACTTGCACCGCTAATACTTGCGACAATCAATATACTTTGGTTGTGGTCGTCCAGGGCTTTAACAGGTTCTGTGTACGCCTCTGCTGGGTATATTGAGAATCGTAGTGTGTTGGGTGTGATGTCAAGACGGAAGTATCACTCCAGTCATAGTGGAGATGATGGTCATGTAGGATACGAGACTGGTTCTCTTAAATGCTGCAGCTATCGGGATATTATGACAAGGTCATGTATATCCGATTATAGAGACTAGTTACTAGACATCCGATATGTGCTTCGTACGGGGCAGACACAATTCCAGCCCCAGGCCTAGCACGTGATCATCCGATACTGGATCGACATACATAATACTAAGTATACTACGTCTGATATAGATCCTTATATTCCTGTAAGGATATTTCTGGAGAATTGGGTAGGCATGGCGCTTTGCTAGAAGCCAACCTCGTCTTGTAAATCGGTATAAACGTAGTACTAGGTACTTACGTGTTCGGATAGTCCGACGACCGTATTTACTGCCAACATATCCGGGGATCTCATGGGTCGCTTCCCGAAGATTCACTGATGACGTATGACTCACACTTTTAATTAATCTGGGATTAATTAGATGAGAGAGAAAATTAATCTGGGATTAATTGAGGAGATATTTTATCTGGGATAAAATATCAATTAAATAGAGAATAACGATTAATTTGGAATTAATCGATTAATTAATATATTCGATATATTAAACGAAATTGGATTTCGACGCGGAATTAAAATTAGATTTTAATTCGGGCGAACGAGTTAATTTAGAATTAATTCGTTAGCGACGTGAATAATGATTTCGCTAGGCATAATCATTTAATTACGTCGCGATGGAAAATTCGTTAATTTGGAATTAGTGAACCCGAGCCCGGGATTATTTGCGAGCGCATTCGCATTTCGAATTCGAGTGCGGCACGTAAGTCAAATCAAGCGTCAAATCACTAGTCGCATCAAGCGTCAAATCATTAGTCACTTTGAGTGATGTGACAACTTGTCACTTGATTTGATGGATTGATGGATTGATAGTGCTAGTTGGAAGGCATTAATTGTATTTTGCCTTTGACTTTTTGAAATGAAAAATGGTATATGGTTTATTGATTTTGGAAATTACAAAAACCTAATACACATTTTATTTATTCTCTCTCTCTTCTCATGATTTTGGGAGCCAAAATCTTCATCTCTCTCATTCGGCCAAAATGCCATTTCTTCACTGGTTTCTGCCAAGAAAACCGAGAAGATGGGATGCAAGGTGTGGGAAATTTATGGAAAATTTCTTGAGAGCTAGCACTCCGAGAGACATGCGAAGGTGATAGGGAAGTCCACCTATGAGCTTGGAATCATTTGACGAAGCTTGGAGCTCGACGAAGATGACCTTCAAAGCCGAAAATGGGGACTGCAGTAGCAGCTCACTGCCAAGTACCATGAGGGCAGAAAGTTTTTTTGTTCGTTGCCGCGTCGCTCAACCGTTCGATGTGAGTATTCCGCAACTCCCTCGTTGTATTCACACTTATTTTAATTGCTTGAAATGATTTTGGGAAGCTTAGAATATTCCAACAATTCGTACTTCGTTACCTTTACCGATGATTTGTCACGGTACGGTTATGTCTATTTGATGCGACATAAATCAGAAACCTTTGAAATGTTCAAAGAGTTCCGAAATGCCTTCGATCTGATCGAGGCGGTGAATATATGAGTGGTGAGTTCATGGATTATATGAAGGAGAATGTGATTCTCGCTCAATATACTCCTCCAGGTACTCCACAACACAATGGAGTGTCTGAGTGGAGAAATCGAACTTTATTGGATATGGTCCGATCGATGTTGAGTTTCACAGATTTTCCCTATTACTTATGGGGCTACTCTCTTTTAACAGCTGCACATCTTTTGAATAAGATTCCTTCAAAAGCTGTTCCTACGACACCGTATGAGATATGGTTCGATAGGAGACCAAATCTTAGTTACATTAAGGTTTGGGGTTGTCCTGCCTATTTCAGGGTGGCTCAGCAAGATAAGCTTTCGCCTCGAGGGAAAAAGTTTAGGTTTGTTGGATATCCTTCGAATACGAGGGGATATCAATTCTATGATACCGAGCATCGAAATGTGTTCGTAGCTCTGTTCGTAAAATTTCTAGAAGTAGAATTTTTGTCAGAAGGTGGTAATCATAGACAAGTTGAGCTTGATGAAGTCCAACCTGAAAACAACGAACCAACGGAGGAACCTGAAGTTCAAGTAGATGAATGACCTTCAACACACACACTCCGTAGGTCTGAAAGGGTATCTAGACCTCCTGAACGCTTGTATTTGATACAACAAAAGAGTCTGGATGTTCTCTTAGTTGAAGAGACTGATCCTTTCACCTATAGAGAATCGATGTTGGACATCGACTTCGTGAAATGGCAAAGTGCCATGAAATCCGAGTTAGACTCAATGCATGAGAATCAAGTTTAGGACTTGGTTCCGCTTCCCGAAGGAATTGTTCCTATCGGTTGTAAATGGGTTTACAAGAGGAAACACGGGCCTGGCGGTAAGGTTGAAACTTACAAGGCCCGACTGGTAGCAAAAGGTTACACGCAGCGACCTGGCGTCGACTACAATGAAACTTTTTCACCAGTAGCAATGCTTAAGTCTATTCGGATTTTGCTTTCTATATTTGCGTATCATGACTACGAGATTTGGCAAATGGATGTCAAAACGGCTTTTCTAAATGGATTTCTTGATGAAGAAATCTATATGGAACAGCCGGAAGGTTTTGCATCCAGTGAAAACTCGGGTATGGTATGTAAGCTTAAGAAGTCCATTTATGGACTTAAACAAGCTTCACGAAGTTGGAATCTTCGATTCGACGAGATTATTAGATCGTCTGGTTTTCTCAAGAATTCGAAAGAATCCTGTGTGTATCAGAAGGCCAGTGGGAGCATGGTCGTATTTTTAGTCCTATATGTTGATGACATCCTAATCATTGGGAATGATTTAGGTATGTTACAAAGCATCAAAGCGTACCTCTGTAAGAATTTCTCCATGAAGGACTTGGGAGAAGCTTCCTATGTTTTAGGGATAAAACTCTATAGAGATAGACAAAGGAGGCTGATTGGGTTATCCCAATCAACATACATAGATAAGATCTTGGAACGGTATAATTTTGGTAATTGTAAGACAGCAAACATACCGTTCAGACATGGAATTCATCTTTCAAAGAAGATGAGTCCACAAACAGAAGATGAGAAGGTTAGAATGTCTAACCAACCTTATACTTAGTGTTTGGGTAGCATAATGTATGCGATGTTATGTACAAGGCCTGATATCAGTTTCGTTGTTAGCGTAACTAGTAGATATCAGTCCAATCCAGGTAATGACCATTGGATGGCCATTAAACATATCCTCAAGTATCTTAAAGGTACTAAGGATAAGTTAATAATTTATGGAGGAAACGAACTGCAAGTTAACGGGTATACGGATTTCGATTTCCAATTGGATCCTGATGATAGAAATTCTACATCTGGATTCGTATTTACCCTTAACGGAGGTGAAGTTTGTTGGAAGAGTTCCAAACAGGGAACGACAATAGATTCCACCACTGAGGTGGAATATATTGCAGCTTCTGAAGCTGCAAAAGAGGCTGTGTGGATAAATAACTTTATCACAGAATTGGGAGTTGTCCCAAGTATCGAGAATGTGATTCCGTTATACTGTGATAATACTGGAGCCATTGCGCAAGCAAAGGAACCAAGGGCGCATCATAAGTCGAAGCATGTTGAATGCAAGTACCACATCATTCGAGAGATTGTGTCGCGAGGGGATATTGTCGTGTGCAAGGTACCGAGTGAAGATAATGTAGCAGACCCACTGACGAAGGCCATACCTCCGAAGTTGTTTGATAAACACGTGGAGTCGATGGGTATTAGATACAACGTTATTGGCACTAGAGCAAGTGGAGATTTTGTTGGGGTTGGTGCTCAGAGTGCCAATTCCCAGTTGTATTTCTTTATGAATACCTCTGTAAAACATTATTATTATGAAAATATATGCAGTTTCTATAATATAATGTATCTTTTAATATGGTAAAGACGTAATGACCTTAGAATGACTAGTCATGGTACTGTTGCAAAAGCGTCGCAACTGACATTGAGTAGTATCATGACGTTGTCATTCTCAGACAGTTCCTGGTCAAGGTTTACACTACTTGGTCAGTATAGTAAACCCGTTGAGACCGGTACATGTCGTATACTGGAATATATGATTCCAATGGTTTCTCAATGAACCATAAGTCTTGGAGACTAGTATAGACGTGTAGGTGTTTATAGCGGATAAACACTGAACGACTCACCGAAGATTCTTAATGGATGGTACACCAACGTCAATAAGAATTTCTCGGGTTGAGTAGCACTTGTGATTCTTAGACTTGAGATGCCATTGTGGGCACATGAGACATCTTCTACACTTAGATGGCAGTCACGTCACCGATCTATTTAGATCAGACCTCCGCCTGTTCGTTGGGTGTAGATAGATCCTCAGGGTGTCCTTGTGTATCAAGATAGGATCCGTCAGTTCTGTGTATCAAGCATAGGTAGTCCATATGATTAGCAATCAGATAAAAACCATGGGCCCGTGGTACAGTTTAGAAACTAGTTCTAAACATTCTTTTTTGAGATTGCTAATAGAATAGTCGACTGGATAATCCCCATAGAGATTTGACGTTTACATCTATATCTCTGGGATATATCCGGATACCTGTGACGGAGGAATTATACATTTGCCATGACCTCGACCTGTATGATTCAGCGAGTTTATCCGTGATCGTCATAATTTACGGGTGGATAAATTATGGACACGAAATTGGATTTCGTGACGGATATGCCTGAATCTAGAGAGTCTCAATAATGAAATATACTCGTAGAGCACTAGAGCAACATTATAAATAATATTGATTATTTATAAAGTCGTTTAAAGGTTAAACGCAAAATACATGTTTAAGGACCCGATAGTCATTTCCTTAATTATTGTGTATTTACATTTAATACTTGATTAATTTAAATACACATTAATTAATAGTCAAATTGAGATATTTGACTAATATCATAATGTATATATGTATTTAATATTTATTTAATGTAAATATAATACATATATTTAATATATTTGTATTTAATTAATTAATTAATTAATTGTTAAATGATTAAATTAATTAAATATAATATCTTAAGATTTAGATATTTGTTTTAATGGCTAAGTTGCCATTGTTGACTTAATTAGAATATTTTAAAGTGTTTTTGGATATTTTATCAACTTGACAACTTGAAATTCAAATGAAATTTAAACAAAATTTACTTGTTATTTCCTTAGCAATTTTCGGCCAAGGGCAATATTGTGCAAGTATATATTGTTGTTTTATTAGGGTAAAAGCTAATACACTTAATAAAAACTCCATTGAAGAAACAAAAGAAGCTTGAGAGGAAGAAAGAAAAAAACAAAGAAAAGCTTGGTTTTAGTAAGTTTTCTTAACTTGCTATTAGAAAGGAAAATGTTCCTTATGTTCTAGGCTACATCTTGTGATGTTCTTATGTTATTCTTTTCTTTATTCTTTGTGTTTTTTTGGATGGAAGTTTGATGAAAGTGTTGAGCATGTATGATGATGAAGTTTGTAACTAGTGTAGTTAAGTATTCTTTTGTAAGTTTGAGAAACTTTGTTGCTAATCTAGAGTTTTGACCCACTCTTAAATGACCTAGATTTGATCTATAGTTATTTCATTGTGTTGAGACTTGAATTGGATGGAAGAAACATGATTGAAGTAATTGATTTAACCAATTTGGTCTAATTTGTCCAATTTGAAGAAATTGAAAAATTAGGGTTTAAGACCCTTCCAAATTTGGGGATTTTCATTTATGTGTTATTTGGATGTTATATGATACATATGAAATCTTATGTTGATTGGATTTCATCTTGATGTGTTTTGAACATGGAAGTGCAAAATGCATTTGGTCAATAATGGTGCTCTCGGCTTGTTTGGGTTTATTTTTTTGATTTTTGTTGCAATGTGTTTTGAAATTTGGAATATGTTAATTCATATTAGTAATGATTTAGAATCATTCGAAATTTTTTGGACAATTTCGGACTAAAATGAACAAAATAAAAGTGTAAGGGCAATTCGGTAAATTCACATGAATTTGATTTATTGAATTTTATTTGCAATTGTGTTTTGACATTTGGAATATGTTAAATTCATATTAGTAATGATTTAGAATCATTCAAAATTTTTCGGACAATTTCGGACTAAAAGAACAAAATACAAAGTTTAAGGCCAATTCGGTAAATCACATAAATTTGATTTATTGAATTTTATTTAATAATTTAATTATGGGTAATTAAATAAAATGTTTATTTAATTAATCCGAGAAAATTTTTGAAATCGGTAAATTTGATTTTCCACCGTTTCCGTTGCGTTACCGGATTTAGCCCCTAAAAACCCCTACAGAAACAATATGTGAATACTCATAAAAGTATGGCAGAAACATACTTACAACGATCGGTTTTGTATAGCGAGGAACAACGAAAATCTTCAAGCTTTTCCCTCCAAGGTTCTCGACTTTGTGCTTCCTTGCTCCTCCATTTTCGGTCAAGCTCATGGATGAATCTCCAAGCTCCAAGCTTTGTGTGGTGATTACATGCTCATGAAAAAGATTCCCTATCACCTTAGAATGACCCTTTATGTGCTAGCATTGGTAAGATTTGCCACAAATCTTCCTAGTTGCTTCTTCTCATCCACAGTTTTGTGAAGAAAAATGAGAGAGGATGTTTTGGCCCCTTGGCCAAAAACTATGAGAGAGAGAGATGAATGAGATGTACATATTTATTTTGTTTTCTAACAACAATTAATGAAAAAGCTTTACAAAATTTGGTATATCATTTCCAAAAGTCAAACCAAAATTTTGGAGCCAAAATCTTATTTAATGCCTCACAACCACTTCTTTCATGAATAGTGACTGCATGTCAATCACTCAAAGTGACAAGACATCCATCACTTGAATGATGTGATGTGACGCGTGATGTTACTTGTGGCCGCACTTGAATTCAAAATGCGAGTGCGCCCGCAAACACTCCCGGGCTCGGGTTCGCTAATTCCGAATTAACGAATTTTTCATTGCTACGTAATTAAATAATTATGCCTAGCAAAATTACTATTCACGTCGCTAACGAATTAATTCTAAATTAACTCGTTTGCCCGAATTAAAATCTAATTTTAATTCCGCGTCGAAATCCAATTTCATATAATATATCGAATATATTATTTTATCGATTAATTCCAAATTAATCGTTCTCTCTCTTTAATGCTATTTTATCCCAGATAAAATATCTCCATAATTTATCCCATATTAATTTTCTCTCTCATCTAATTAATCTTAGATTAATTAAGTGTGAGTCATACGTCATCTGTGAATCTTCGGGAAGCGGCCCATGAGATCCCCGGATATGTTGGCAGTAAATCCGGTCATCGGACTATCCGAACCTGTAAGTACCTAGTACTACGTTTGTACCGATTTACAAGACAAGGTTGGCTTCTAGCAAAGCGCCATGCCTACCCAATTCTCCAGAAATATCCTTACAGGAATATGTGATCTATATCAGGCGTAGTATACGTAGTATTGCATATTTCGATCCAGTATCGGATGTCACGTGCTAGGCCTGGGGCTGGAATTGTGTCTGCCCTATACGAAGCACATATCGGATCTCTGGTAACTAGTCTCTATAATCGGATAAATATGACCTAGTCATAATATCCCGATAGCTGCAGCATATTAGAGAACGAGTTTCGTATCCTACGTGACCATCATCTCCACTATGACTGGAGTGATACTTCCGTCTTGACATCACACCCAACACACTACGATTCTCAATATACCCAGCAGAGGCGTACATAGAATCTGTTAAAGCCCTGGACAACCTAAACAAAATATATTGATTGTCGCAAGTATTAGCGGTGCAAGTCTCAAGTTAAGACCAAATACAAATACCCTGATTCGGACTTCCATAGACACATTGTCATACTACAAATTGAATTCCGAGGGGTCTATCTAGAGCGAAGCTGTTTTCCGTACCATCGGTAAAACACAAATTCCTACTACAGTTGCATGAGTATCCTATACCCAAATATATGAGAACTATGCCGTTATGCCCTCACAACGCGCACAAGTGTAATACTAGTCTTTTCCGCATTATCGATATCCAATCTCTATAATACTCTGACTAGGGATATTTAATGATTAAACCTTCGAGGATTGATACTGTCTCATACCATCTCAATCCAGGAACTAATCATAAGGACCTCCTATCATTTATATATCTTGGTGATCTAATCACAAATGATAAGAGAGCAATCTCCTATGTCACATAGTTAATTTGTACAACAACACCATGATCTGCACAAATAGTGATGCTATGGGCCATAACTGTCCAACAATCTCCCACTTGGCCTATAGCCAGTCACTCGAGTGTCTTACACCTGAACTATGTACGGTTCGCTCAAATTACTGAGAAAAGACTTTCGTCAGCGGATTTGCATGATTATTATCTGATGCGATTTATACGATCATCACATCGCCACGATGTATGATCCGAACGGATCAGATGAATAATTGAAGTATATATCTGGATCGTTGATGAGACCATTAATTTTTTAGCATGCGTTGTAGCCTAGCTCAGCTGCTAACATAATTATATCTAATCTAATTAGATTATTATCAATCCAGAAGGCTTCTATTACTGCCTCAACCGCAGCAATAATCCACTTTTGTTGTTTATTCGGTAACAGTATTTTGCTTGGAAGATTTCCAGCTCACTGTTCCGTTATTCAAACTTTATAGTACCGTTGTTACGACTTATAGTCGTTTTTATCGGTTAGGAAACTTGCAATGGTGATCCCAGTCACTTCAAGTTCTCCTTCTCCATAGTATAAGACAGCATCCTTAGTTCCTCTAAGATACTAAAGGATTTTCTTAACATCAATCCAGTGACTATCACTTGGATTGGCCCGATTGTGGCTCCATATGCTTAAAGCGTATGAGACACCAGGTCGCTTACATTTATTTCAATGTACGAGTTCTCGGAGAGTATTAACAACTTAAAATCTAACCCAGTAGATCTTTATTCCAAGAATAAAGGTTGTTTCTCCCAAGAATTCTACGGAGAATTTTCATGAAAGCCAAGCTTTCACCGATTTAATTATGGGAATATCATTTCCAAGAAATGATATGTCATCATTATTTAGGACATCATTGTCAGTGCGCTCCCACTAACCTCCTTATATACACAAGAATCATTTTCGTTTTGAATCAAATCATATACCATTATGATTACATCAAAACTATAATTCCAAGAACGCTATGCTTACTTCAATCCATCCATGGATCGAATAACCTGCAAACCTTGTTTGCTTGTTTTGGTACGATAAAACCGTCAGGATGTTGTAAACATCCTCCAAAAGGTTTCCGTTAAGGAAAGCAGTTTTGGCATAACAGCTGCCATATTTCATAAATGAAACATGCAGCATCAGCAAGCATTATCCAAATGGATTTAACCATGGAAACAGGTAAAAGGTTTCGTCGTAATCGACACAATGTTGATAACGATACCTTTTCGCTATAAGCCCAACTTAGTACGTTGGTATGTTGCCTTCCATGTGTGTCTTCCTTGAAGACTTATAAGTACCAATAGGCACGATGCCTTGCGGTACAACAACTAGTGTCCAAACTCGGTTGGTTTACATGGAATCCATTTCGGACTTCATGGCACTTTGCCATAATAGGGAGTCGATACCTTGTATCACTTCCTCATACGTTGTCAGTTCGTAAGATTGACATCTTTATGAGGTGAGATCAGAAACCAATACCCCAGGTTGTTTTCTGACTCTCTCCACTTGAGCGGTTCTTGTGTATTCGAAGATTATTGGTATAGTTTCATCCTTGATGAACTATTTGTGTTCCATTAAGGAATCGGTGCCTGGAACAGTATTACTCCGATTTTCATCGAGTTTTACTTTCCTCCCACTTACCACTGCATATAGGTATTCCTCTTAGGAAAACCACATGGTGAGCAAAAATTACATTGTTCTCTTGTGAGTTGTATAAGTACTATACTTTGGTTTCCCTAAGATAACCTACAATTAAGGAACTTATCCGGTTTGGGTTCTCGTTTGGTATCATCTAAACGTATGCCTAGCATTCCCAATCTTCAGGAATGAGAAACCCGGTTTCTTTCCTGTTCATATCTAATATGAAGTTTGTCAAACATATTTTTATGGAACCTTATTCAAAATAAGTTCTGCAATGTTTATGCATATCTGTTGAAGGAAATGGTAGCTTAGAGCGACTCATGATTAACCTTATCATGTCCAACAAAATTTGGTTTCTCCGTTCGGACACACCGTCAAATGACGTGTTCCGGGAGGAGTCCTCATTGAAAGAATACTATACTCTTTCAAGTATTTGAGAAACTTATTGCTTAAGTATTTTCATCATGGTCTAACCGTGATGTTTTAATACTTTAGCCGATCTGTTTGTCTATTTCATGTCGAACTCTTTGATTTCATTAAAAGTTTCCGATTTGTGTTTCAAAAGAAACACATAACCATAACGCGATGCCACATCCGTAAAGGTCACGAAACATTCATATCCATTTCTAGCCTAGCTAGACATGGGCCCACTTATGTCACTATGAACAAGGACTAACAGATCGGTGGCACTTTCACTTTTACCAAGTAAAGGTGTTTTAGGCACTTTGCCTAATAAACTAGATTTGTAGACATTATTTGAATGGAATCAAATATGTCCTAGTACCCACTCTTCGAAAGTGTGGATATACGAGTCATGTTTAATTGTGTCCCAGACAACAATGCCACTATTAAGTTTCAACTGATTTACTCAGTTTGAGCTATTTGTTCGTCATAACATATGTTTGAGATTTATTTATATTCAAAATATAAATAATGTTTTTCATATCTAATGTGTTTATCTCAATATCATCTTTATAAAATGAAACACTTTAGTGTTCTAGAATATAAAGGTATACCCGCAACGGGTTAAACCCTGATATAGAGATAATGTATCTAGTCAAACTAGTTACATTGAAACAATTTCCTAATTTAAGTACACACCCAGAGGGTAGTTCCTAAACTTAGGTATCTACGATTAAAACAGCGACTTTCGTCCCGTTTCCTATTCGCAGATTAATCTCATCTGAAATCAGTCTCCTGCTAATCAGCAGATTCTGCACATCAGTACATATTTATGTACCACATCCAGTATCTAAAATCCAATTTTAATACTAGTAGCGAACATATTTATGACAAACATATTGAAGCCGGAGCCTTGCACCGTCTTCAATTCCTTCATGTCTGCCTTGTCCATACGGCAGTCACGCTTCAGTGACCCCGTTTGCCACAGTTTAGGTAGACATTTGGGATATGTCCTTTGTCTTCCCAGAAGATTATAATGACTTTCCTTTGCCCTTTTCCACATTCCAGAAGCCTTTGGCCAAGCCTTGGCCTTCTAGAATATCGAAGTAAGGTGCGCCTTGCGCTTCTTGCCTTATTGCAAACTTTGGCTTTGTCTCATTGAGCATAGCCATTAACTCTCCAAGAGTTTACTATTGCAATTTAGTACTTCTAAGATCTAAGAATAGATCTATGAAGATCCTTCAATTTCAATATCATACTATAAGGATCTAATCCTTAGTTTTGATTAAGAAATTAAGGAGTCTATTTGGCAAGCTTAATGGATTAAGCACTAAAGTTATCATCACATGAATATTCCAAATATCATGTTCTACTATTTGCTTAACTCCGGGCTTAGGCCTAAGATGTTATTTATCAAATAAAGTAACTTCTTAGTTTTCAGGACTATCTTGAAATTTTATTCCCAATTTGAAAATTAAAGTCGTTTAAAACATTTCGCCCAGGATTATGTTTTAAACACTAATCTTTCAATTATCTTGATTCTAATAGTCCAACTATTTAATCAACGATTTTAGGTACTATTCATTATAATGATTACTATAGTCCAACTATATAATCAACTATAATTTAATTGGTTAAATTCAATTATATTGATTATTATAATCCAATTATAAAATCAACTATTAATTGAAATAGTTTGAATACAGTCCAACTTTTAATTAAAACAACAAAACAATTAATTAACTAAATATAATTAATTTAACGACGAAAATTTAAATGAGCGCGTATGGCAAGTAACTAAACGAATATTGCAAATTTAATACTTGCCTCCCACTATTTTTCGGCGAGCCTCTAACCCTCTGTGAGTACTCGGGAAACCTTGTTTCCTAGTGGGCTAGGATCCCGTTAAATAACACACAATCTTGAATTTGGCCAACAAATTGTATGATAATTAACTAGGTAGATCTCTAAGATCAATTGGATCCCATCCAATTCCTAGATCCAGTAGGTGGACATCCAAGTCCGAAACATATATCTTATATATGCCAATATATCCAATATATTGCCTAACCTTTTTCCTCTGAATCAACTAAGCCTTGGCTTTGGCACAACAAACTTAGTGATCCCAGAGTTAAGCGGAACCCATTGACCTTGGAAAGCTTCGTAATCAATGTCGATGGACAAGAAGTGATCTTGACTTTGGCCAACAAATCACAACTTGGACAAGACACCAATATGGAACAAAGCCTTCATGATTCAAACACATCCTCGACGGACAAAGGTCTTGACTTTGGCCACAAACCATGCCAGTCTTGGATCTTGAGTAAGAATCACTCAATGGAAGGAAAAACGCGCTTAATATGATGTTGAGGGTTTTTCGCGTGCAATTGGCAACCAATTTATTATCTTTGTTAAGGTCTCATCATCATACACCCTTAAACATGCATTCTAAACACATAATAAGGCGCATATAAATAAATATAATAATGATATGCGGATGGATACTTAACATTGTTCCTAGAACAAATCTCTCCTTTTCCTCTCTCCCGCTAGCACAAGTATTACTTCTACCCGATTACATAACACTTCTAAAGAAACCTCATTTACATTGAGGGGAATAGGTGAGAAGAGAAATACAAAGAGTAATGAGGTAATAGGCTGGACACGCAGGTCCAATTAATAAATTCTAAATTTATTACAACAATTTCCAAAATTGCCCCACCCATCTAATATCCATCCGATATACATTATTCATGCATCGCAACCATGTATTCACACAAGCATGTTAGCAATCAATCTAATCCAATTAATTAATCTGAATATAATGACCATCCAATGTTCAAACAACGATTTGATTTTGCGCGAGTCAAACTCGTTTTGCGAATAAGTACTCAAAGTACAAATTCTTGAATTAAATTAAACTACAACATTAAATCCAATTTAATATGTATTTAATACTAATTCATTTATTTAATTCCAAATTAAATATTTACACTTTTAATGTACCTTTACGACTTAGATTCCAAATCTAATCGTTACGGGTCTCAAAGCCCGATTAACATCCAATGTCAATTTAATTAAAGTCCAATGGGCTTTTAATTAATTTCTAAGGCATGGACTTTTGGTCAATATGGGTCAAACCCAAATACCAAAGCCCATTTAAGGAATCACCCTTATTTGCCAAGAAACCAATTTAGGCCCATTAGGCCCAATTAAAATTAAAGGTCCATTAAGTTATAATTTGGATTTTATGATATGGTTTTGGGCCCAATTGGATCCAACCAATTTTATCCTAAACCAATCTTGGTACAACCAAGCCCATTAAGCCCAATTACAACTTTTCAAGCCCAATTTCCAAATAGGCCAATTAATTAAATTACCAAATTCCAAATTTATAACTTAATTAACCTAAGTGTATTGCCATAATTAATTACCCAAATTAACATTTCCGAAACACCAATTTGTACAATTAATTATGCTCATTAACATCAAAACATGTCCAACACATTTTAATCAAAAATCAACTCATTTTACATGCTAATACTCATGGTAATTTGGGGTTTTTCATGTCCGATTCAGTTTCAATCCAATTAAATCCATAATCAACATTACCCAATGTTTTCCAACTCATCCAATGATCAAAAATATAAAAAATCACCATGACATATTAGGGCACAAGTTTCGGCCAAGCCTAACCAATTGGGAAAAATTTATCCAATTCAAAATTCATCAAATTGACAATGCATAACACCATGTTATCATAATTTAAGCATACTCAAACAATCAATTTCACTCAAACATGCTCAAATCAAATTTGCCCAATTTTAACCCTAAAAAGTTTCATGCTCAATATTGGCTCAAGATACCATTGATGGGTTTCTATTAAGTACCAAGGATCAAATCAAGCAAGAAACAATATGTGAATACTCGTAAAAGCATGGTAGAAACATACTTACAACGATCGGCTTTTGCGACGCGAGGAACAACGAAAATCTTCAAGCTTTTCCCTCCAAGGTTCCCGGCTTTGTGCTCTTTGTGCTCCTCCATTTTCGGTCAAGCTCCATGGATGAATCTCCAAGCTCCAAGCTTTGTGTGGTGATTCCATGCTCATGAAAAAGATTCCCTATCACCTTAGGATGACCCTTTATGTGCTAGCATTGGTAAGATTTGCCACAAATCTTCCTAGTTGCTTCTTCTCATCCACGGTTTTGTGAAGAAAAATGAGAGAGGATGAAGTTTTGGCCCCTTGGCCGAAAACTATGAGCGAGAGAGATGAATGAGATGTATATATTTATTTTGTTTTCTAAAAACAATTAATGAAAAAGCTTTACAAAATTTGGTATATCATTTCCAAAAGTCAAACCAAAATTTTGGAGCCAAAATCTCATTTAATGCCTCACAACCACTTCTTTCATGAATAGTGACTGCATGTCAATCACTCAAAGTGACAAGACATCCATCACTTGAATGATGTGATGTGACGCGTGATGTGACTTGTTGCCGCACTTGAATTCGAAATGCGAGTGCGCCCGCAAATACTCCCGGGCTCGGGTTTGCTAATTCCGAATTAACGAATTTTCCGTTGCGACGTAATTAAATAATTATGCATAGCAAAATTACTATTCACGTCGCTAACGAATTAATTCTAAATTAACTCGTTTGCCCGAATTAAAATCTAATTTTAATTCCGCGTCGAAATCCAATTTCATATAATATATCGAATATATTATTTTATCGATTAATTCCAAATTAATCGTTCTCTCTCTTTAATGCTATTTTATCCCAAATAAAAATATCTCCGTAATTTATCCCATATTAATTTTCTCTCTCATCTAATTAATCTTAGATTAATTAAGTGTGAGTCATACGTCATCTGTGAATCTTCGGGAAGCGGCCCATGAGATCCCCGGATATGTGGCAGTAAATCCGGTCGTCGGACTATCCGAAATGTAAGTACCTAGTACTACGTTTGTACCGATTTACAAGACAAGGTTGACTTCTAGCAAAGCGCCATGCCTACCCAATTCTCCAGAAATATCCTTACAGGAATATGTGATCTATATCAGGCGTAGTATACGTAGTATTGCATATTTCGATCCAGTATCGGATGTCACTTGCTAGGCCTGGGGCTGGAATTGTGTCTGCCCCGTACGAAGCACATATCGGATATCTGGTAACTAGTCTCTATAATCGGATAAACATGACCTAGTCATAATATCCCGATAGCTGCAGCATATTAGAGAACGAGTTCCGTATCCTACGTGACCATCATCTCCACTATGACTGGAGTGATACTTCCGTCTTGACATCACACCCAACACACTGTGATTCTCAATATACCCAGCAGAGGCGTACACAGAACCTGTTAAAGCCCTGAACGACCTAAACCAAAGTATATTGATTGTCGCAAGTATTAGCGGTGCAAGTCTCAAGTTAATACCAAATACAAATACCCTGATTCGGACTTCCATAGACACATAGTCATACTACCAATGGAATTCCGAGGGGTCTATTCAGAGCGAAGCTATTTTTCGTACCATCGGTAAAACACAACCTCCTATACACTTACATGAGTATCCTATACCCAAATATATGAGAACTATGCTGTTATGCCCTCACAACGCGCACAAGTGTAATACTAGTCTTTTCCGCATTATCGATGTCCAATCTCGATAATACTCTGACTAGGGATATTTAATGATTAAACCTTCGTGGATTGGGAGTTGTCCAAGTATCGAGAATGCGATTCCGTTATACTGTGATAATACTGGAGCCATTGCGCAATCAAATGAACCAAGGGCGCATCATAAGTCGAAGCATGTAGAATGCAAGTACCACATCATTCGAGAGATTGTGTCACGAGGGGATATTGTCGTGTGCAAGGTACCGAGTGAAGATAATGTAGCAGACCCGCTGACGAAGGCCATACCTCCGAAGTTGTTTGATAAACACGTGGAGTCGATGGGTATTAGATACAATCGTTTTTGGCACTAGAGCAAGTGGGAGATTTTGTTGGGGTTGGCGCTCGGAGTGCCAATTCCCAGTTGTATTTCTTTATGAATACCTCTGTAAAACATTATTATTATGAATAATATATGCAGTTTCTATAATATAATGTATCTTTTAATATGGTAAAGACGTAATGACCTTAGAATGACTAGTCATGGTACTGTTGCAAAAGTGTCGCAACTGACATTGAGTAGTATCATGACGTTGTCATTCTCAGACAGTTTTTGGTCAAGGTTTACACTACTTGGTCAGTATAGTAAACCCGTTGAGACCGGTACATGTCGTATACAGGAATATGTGATTCCAATGGTTTCTCAATGAACCATAAGTCTTGGAGACTAGTATAGACGTTTAGGTGTTTATAGCGGATAAACACTGAACGACTCACCGAAGATTCTTAATGGATGGTACACCAACATCAAGAAGAATATTCTCGGGTTGAGTAGCACTTGTGATTCTTAGACTTGAGATGCCATTGTGGGCACATGAGACATCTTATACACTTAGATGGCAGTCACGTCACCGATCTATTTAGATCAGACCTCCACCTGTTCGTTGGGTGTAGATAGATCCTCAGGGTGTCCTATGTGTATCAAGATAGGATCCGTCAGTTCTGTGTATCAGAGCATAGGTAGTCCATATGATTAGCAATCAGATAAAAACCATGGGCCCGTGGTACAATTTAGAAACTAGTTCTAAACATTCTTTTTTGAGATTGCTATTACAATAGTCGACTGGATAATCCCCATAGAGATTTGACGTTTACATCTATATCTCTGGGATATATCTGGATACCTGTGACAGAGGAATTATACATTTGCCATGACCTCGACCTGTATGATTCAGCGTGTTTATCCGTGATCGTCATAATTTACGGGTGGATAAATTATGGACACGAAATTGGATTTCGTGACGGATATGCCTGAATCTAGAGAGTCTCAATAATGAAATATACTCGTAGAGCACTAGAGTAACACTTATAAATAATATTGATTATTTATAAAGTCGTTTAAAGGTTAAACGCAAAATACATGTTTAAGGACCCGATAGTCATTTCCTTAATTATTGTGTATTTACATTTAATACTTGATTAATTTATATACACATTAATTAATAGTCAAATTGAGATATTTGACTAATATCATAAATGTATATCTATGTATTTAATATTTAATATTTAATGTAAATATAATACATATATTTAATATATTTGTATTTAATTAATTAATTAATTAATTGTTAAATGATTAAATTAATTAAAATATAAATATCTTAAGATTTAGATATTTGTTTTAATGGCTAAGTTGCCATTGTTGACTTAATTAGAAATATCTTTAAAGTGTTTTTGGATATTTTATCAACTTGACAACTTGAAATTCAAATGAAATTTAAACAAAATTTACTTGTTATTTCCTTAGCAATTTTCGGCCAAGGGCAATATTGTGCAAGTATATATTGTTTTGTTTAATTTAGGGTTTAATAAGCTAATACACTTTAATAAAAACTCCATTGAAGAAACAAAAGTAGCTTGAGAGGAAGAAAAGGAAAAACAAAGAAAAGCTTGGGTTTTAGTAAGTTTTCTTAACTTGGTATTAGAAAGGAAAATGTTCCTTATGTTCTAGGCTACATCTTGTGATGTTCTTATGTTATTCTTTTCTTTATTCTTTGTGTTTTTTTTGGATGGAAGTTTGATGAAAGTGTTGAGCATGTATGATGATGAAAGTTTGTAACTAGTGTAGTTATAAGTATTCTTTTGTAAGTTTGAGAAACTTTGTTGCTAATCTAGAGTTGTTGACCCATTCTTAAATGACCTAGATTTGATCTATAGTTATTTCATTGTGTTGAGACTTGAATTGGATGGAAGAAACATGATTGAAGTAATTGATTTAACCAATTTGGTCTAATTTGTCCAATTTGAAGAAATTGAAAAAATAGGGTTTAAGACCTCTTCCAAATTTGAGGATTTTCATTTATGTTGTTTATTTGGATGTTTATATGATACATATGAAATCTTATGTTGATTGGATTTCATCTTGATGTGTTTTGAACATGGAAAGTGCAAAATGCACAATTTGGTCCATAATGGTGCTCTCGGCTTTGGGGTTTATTTTTGTGATTTTTGTTGCAATTTGTGTTTTGACATTTGGAATATGTTTAATTCATATTAGTAATGATTTAGAATCATTCAAAAATTTTTCGGACAATTTCGGACTAAAATGAACAAAATACAAAGTGTAAGGGCAATTCGGTAAATTCACATAAATTTGATTTATTGAATTTGATTTAATAATTTAACTATTGGGTAATTAAATAAATATGTTTATTTAATTAATCCGAGAAAAATTTTTGAAATCGGAAAATTTGATTTTCCACCGTTTCCGCTGCGTTACCGGATTTATCCCCTAAAAACCCCTACAGAAACAATATGTGAATACTCATAAAAGTATGGCAGAAACATACTTACAACGATCGGTTTTTGCGACGTGAGGAACGACGAAAATCTTCAAGCTTTTCCCTCCAAGGTTCTCGACTTTGTGCTCCTTGTGCTCCTCCATTTTCGGTCAAGCTCCATGGATGAAGCTCCAAGCTCCAAGCTTTTTGTGGTGATTACATGCTCATGAAAAAGATTCCCTATCACCTTAGAATGACCCTTTATGTGCTAGAATTGGTAAGATTTGCCACAAATCTTCCTAGTAGCTTCTTCTCATCCACGGTTTTGTGAAGAAAAATGAGAGAGGATGAAGTTTTGGCCCCTTGGCCGAAAACTATGAGAGAGAGAGATGAATGAGATGTATATATTTATTTTGTTTTCTAACAACAATTAATGAAAAAGCTTTACAAAATTTGGTATATCATTTCCAAAAGTCAAACCAAAATTTTGGAGCCAAAATCTCATTTAATGCCTCACAACCACTTCTTTCATGAATAGTGACTGCATGTCAATCACTCAAAGTGACAAGACATCCATCACTTGAATGATGTGATGTGACGCGTGATGTTACTTGTGGTCGCACTTGAATTCAAAATGCGAGTGCGCCCGCAATCACTCCCGGGCTCGCTAATTCCGAATTAACGAATTTTTCGTTGCGACGTAATTAAATAATTATGCCTAGCAAAATTACTATTCACGTCGCTAACGAATTAATTCTAAATTAACTCGTTTGCCCGAATTAAAGTCTAATTTTAATTCCGTGTCGAAATCCAATTTCATATAATATATCGAATATATTATTTTATCGATTAATTCCAAATTAATCGTTCTCTCTCTTTAATGATATTTTATTCCAGATAAAATATCTCCGTAATTAATCCCATATTAATTTTCTCTCTCATCTAATTAAATATACAAATATATAAATTTTGTAATGTGTAAATTTTAAAAAATGTTTTAAAAAAAGTCATTGCAAATATTGATAAGGATTTTTTTAGTAAATTAACAAGGAGATAACGGGGAGGGGAGGTGTGTCATGTTGGCAGGGAGGGGGGGGGGGGGGGGAGATCAATTTTCGTCATATATATCGGGAGATCAATTTTCGTCATATATATATATATATATAATAAAGGAGAATGGTGTTGGAGGAAAGAGAGTGTATCCAACGGCTCTCTTTATGTGGCTTAATTGAGGGCCCAAATCATTTCATTGGTATTGGAGGAAAGGAAGAGAGTGATTGATTGATGTAAATGGTCAAAATTTTCAATTTTCAAATTAAAAAATAGAAAGTTAAAATAAAATCATTTAATTAAAAAATAAAATTATTTAATTCTGTAACACCGTGCCGTAGGCACGGGCAAATACTGTAACACCGTGCCGTAGGCACGGCCAAATACTGTAACATCGTGCCGTAGGCACGGACATCATTTAATTAAAAAATAAAATGATTTAATTCTGTAACACCGTGCCGTAGGTACGAGCAAATACTGTAACACCGTGCCATAGGCACGGGCCAAATACTGTAACACCGTGCTGTAGGCACGGGCAAAAACTAGTATATATATATATAATTTTTATAATTGATATTTTAAAAAAATTTCAGAATGAGTGATCATCCCTACTCGGCACTCGCATATAAGTATCTCATCATTAAATGTAGTATTGATCTATATCATTTCTTTATGAGGGCTGCTTCACGCTCCCTCCCCATTGTAAACCTCCCCCCCGCCCTTGTCCCCCATACAAATTACTTCTTTACCCCCTCCCCAAAAATCATATATATATATATATTATATATATAATATATATATATATATATATATATTATATTATTAATTATTTTTTTTATTTTTTTTAAATTTATATTTTTTCCTCTTTATATATCTATTCTTTTTATTTGTTTAATAAATATTACAATTATTTTATTTATTGTTATTTATTTTGTGTTTATTTATTTATTTATTTATTTTTATTCTTTTTTAATTTATTTAACACTACTTATGTATAATAGAAAATGTTATCTTGTAGTTAGAAAAATATATTTTAAAAGAAAAGTGCAAGTAATAATATAAAAAGTTACACTTAAAAATATAAAAACACAAATTCTAATTTATGTTGCCTCCAAAGTCTCCTCCTGTCGCACTTGGCGCCTGCTTCATCTCTGCCTGTAAGTCGACTTCTATGTTCTGTGTTGTACGAAAGGACTCGAACTATGCTTTGAGATGAATCTGCCATATTGAGAAACTTGTCTATCATATGCTCTCGCATACATGGATCCATCCCATCTAATATCTCAACTGTTAGTGTTGGTGCTCGGAGCGCCAATCCGGATCGTATTTATGTTTGATTCATGAATACGAACAATCCATTTTTCCATAATATTACATATTAATGGTTGCACCT